>JZKD02S0083444.1:539083-571803 GCA_000966675.3 Picea glauca
TGTTCTACCCCTGGTTTGGTTTCCTCCTTCCTAGTCTTGGGTTTTCTTGCTCGATGCCTCTTGTTCTCATTCTCATTCTCAAGTGGAGGGGTTGGTACTGCTATTCAAAATTAGGAGGGTTCAAATGGATCTCCCCTTTTGTCTCTTTTCACTATTGAATTTCTTGTGGTCATCTACGATGTGGGTGTGGTTAATCCTCGCTCTAGGTTTGTGCTTTTTTCTAGTAGCAACAATGGGTAGAGGTTTCAACAGGGGAGAAATGCAAGGAGGATTAAGGGGAAGGGGAGGATTCTTCTTCCCAAATTCATCCCTCTCCGACTAGAGAAGAGAGTGATTAATGGGAAGAGAGACACCAATTTATGGAGAACTATTAGGAGAGTGTGAAGCAAGAAGTCAAGGCACTAGAGGTGGTAGTCATGGATAAGCATTGAATGATTCCCGATGAAAATATAATGGAGAAAATTTAGAGTTGGGTGGAGGACCCAATTCACTCTAGGACTCGGGACACTAAATTATTTAGGACAACAAAGGTCTATTAGCTTGTGAATACTCTGGTGGCTCAATCCCTGAAGAAAAATAAGGAGCAACAAGAGATACTCCACATGATAAGAATATTTAAAGGCAAGTTTGAATTAATGTGTCTGTCGGTTTTTGGCATCAAGATCATGGTTTCGAAAGGAAAAAGAGGAGGTCAGAAAAGAAAATCAATTTGAAGGGTCCATTGGCTTATCTGGAGCCCATACCAACCCCATAGTAATGGATGGAGACCCACAATCCTCCAAGGATGCTTAGGAGAAGGATGAGGATGTAAAATTGGTGCTAGAGGTGGTAGAGGAGGAAAACACCCTTTCTCCCAAGGATTGACAACATGTTTGACTATTTTCTTTCAAAATTAATTTTTGTTTAGGTTATTATGGACATCTATAGGCTTATATTTCTACTATTTTTCCTTTATGAACAAGATATTTTTTAAGAACTCAACAATGTTAGACACACAAATTTTGAACATTATCACTTGGGCAGGGGACTTGGTTTACCTCAAGGCAGGTCACCCTTGATCTTTTGATGTAATACCATTTTATGTATATAATAGAAATCAAAATTTGTATGGTTTTGGCTTTAAAAACATGTGTTTGTTTCTTTTCTATTCTTTTTATTTTTTAATGTTTCCTATATTTTTTTTCCTTTTTTTTTTAAGAGGTTAGGGAATTTGTGGTTTTTTTTGGTTGTTGTTTGTTTTTTAGAATTATTATTATTGTAATTCGAAATGTGTGTTTTTATAATTATTATTATTGATGTTATTGTTATTTTAATTCAGAAAAAACATGTCTTTTCCCCCTTGTTCAAGGTTTTTTTTTTTTCATTCTTTCATTATTTTCTCTCAATTTTGTATTTATTTTTCACATTTTTTTTTTCGTGGTTTTGATAGCAACAAAATTGGGATTTTAGGCTATGCTTTAAAAAATATTGTAATTTTAAGCCTGAATAAGAAAAGGGGTTGCTATCAATAACACATATTTTTGACTCGAGATTTGATTTTAAGATTTTGGTTGCAAGGGTGCTACTTGTGAAGGCCATGAGTTTCAAAGAAGTTGCAATTTTGACCCCCCCAAAAATAGTGGGTGCTGTTCAAAGAGCCATTTTTCGATTATAGAGTTATTTTAAGGTTTTGGTTGCAACAATATGAGTTATTAAGGGCATGATTCCAAAGAAGTTGTAATTTTGAACTTGAAAAAAATGGTTCTATTGTTGACACCACCTTTCAGTTTGGGGATTGATTTTAAGGTTTTTGTTCACAACATTTTGAGGTTGTTAAGGCCATGGTTGCAAAAGTTGGTAATTTTAAACCTGAAGAAAAAAGGGGTGATGTCGATAACACCACTTTTTGAAACAAAGGTCGATTTTGATGTTTTTAACTAAAAATATGGGTTTTTAGAGCTAGAGATTTAGTTTTGAGGTCACAGTTCTAATCAAGTTGATTACTATGTTCTAACTAGATGATCAAGATGTGATAACTAAAAATACATATAGTTGCACTTATTTGTTATGAATTTTTGTTGAGGGATATTAATAATTTATTTTGAAACAAAATTACAAATATATGAATAATATGTAGGTTTTAATTTAAGAATCATGATTTCCCACCTTATGATTCACAATTAGTTACTATGGATCTTTCTTTAGAGGGGTGGCAAGAAGTTAAAATCCAGAAGAAGAAAAAGGGAAAGATCGAGGATTATTTTATAAATGGAAAAAAATGAAATGTACATTACTAATGTAATTTCAATCTTGTAAGTGTAGTATTAACTTGTACTCTCATAAGTGCAATATGCACCTATACTTACTTTTATTCTTATTGTATCCTGAGCACCTGAAGAATGTGATTTTCATTCTATAATGGAATGCAAATTGCAATTTTTTTCTTGGAAAAAAGTTAGGTTTTAATTTTAAAAGGTTTTCTTGGTAAGAGCATCTTATATAATGATCTTGGATTCTTTCTTTAGCATTTTATACTTTGTTCTATTTTTATAGTTTTGATAATTTGTTTTAATGAATTTGCTGAATTTTCTCTACCCTCTCTTTGAATTGAAATTTTCTTCCAAGAAACATGTCATTTAGTTTTCCTCTTTTTGGTGGCCCGGAAATTACAGCTCCATCTTCTACTCCCATAACCTCTTCTTTAGGTTTCACTGGTATATGAATCCTTCAAGAGAGATATTCATACCCCAGTCCATGAATTGTGCCAAGAACATAGCCAAATTCTAAACTAATTGATAAGACAAATCCCTGTTTGGCATTGTAGACTTCTACCATGTATACAAATTTTAGTGGATGCATTGATTTCTTTAAATATTTTTATGCCAACATAGGCAGGGACTTAGCTACTTCATAGCTCTATTTTTTTAATAAGTTATTTTTTGAAAAAGCGGATTAAAAAATAAGTTTATTGTAAAGTGCATTTGACTTAAATTATAAAAGTGAATCACCCATAAAGTAGCTTTACTGTTATTTTCAACTCATTTTTTGTATGCAACTTTAATTTATAAAGTGTTTTTATTGTAAAGGTGATTCTTATTTTATAAAAGTGGGTCACTTATATAAAAAAATCACTTATATATAAAATAGAGCCTCTGGACAAAGTTAGACAATGAGGACAATTTTTTATTTTTTATTTTTTTACTTTTTACAACACAATAACTTCATTGTCCACCCATCATCATGTGGATCAACCTCCACTTGCCACATGACACCTCTGTTACGTTTTATGAATTTCTTTAAAATGACATAACTTTGACATTTGAAGTTCATTTTCAGTTCCCTTTTTTTGAAACTGCCTATTTTTTGAGCTCTTTCCATTTGGATAGTGAGTTACTACTTTTGAAGCCATCTTACCTCCACAATTTATTCTAGCTAGTCCAAGTGGTATCCTACTTAATAGTTGTTGGATAGGAATTTTGGATAAGTTTTGGGATTTGTGCCATAAAAATTCAAAGAATAAAAGACAGTTAAAATTTGGATCAGAGCATGTGACAAAGAGCAGACTCTAAGGAGTCAAAGCATGCGATAGGAGGAAACACGACAGAGTGGTGTGAAAAAGGAAGAATTTTTTTTATAAACCATTGAGTTTTTTGGGACATTTTGTCCACTTTGTAACCATGTTTTAATAGGATTATCCCTATCTTTATGTATAAATATGTAAATGGTTTTGGGTAGAGGTGTTGGCGATAATGGTAGTTCATTGTTGACGAGTTGAGTTTTTGGCCAAGTGTTCGGATGCGATGATTGAAGTTTTTGGGGATAGGCTCACACTTCAGCAGAATGACTTAGGTAGGTTAGGGTAATGTTTATTGTTGTATATTTTGTAGCACAGTGTGCAACTGTAAGGATATTATAAATGACTAATATAAAAAGCTATTCATTGTGGACGTAGCCTAGTTTGGGGTGAACAATGTTAAACCATGGTGTTGTTGTGTGTTGTTGTTATTTGTTTTCTTTCTATTATGGTTAGTATGCACACTTAATGTGAATGCATGGTTAATATGAATAAATTGGTTGATGGTTCCACACACTGGATGAATGGTTTGGTTACATGTTAGCTACTATTATGGATTACCGTGCATATAATGAATGAATGAATGTTAAGTAGAGTAATGTCGTGCATAGGGTATAATGAATGGTAAGTAACTATTAAGCAATGGAAACTATGCACCCAGTGAAAGAATGACCAATGGTTAGTAAGAACATGTTGAATTCCTCACTTCACCTCATCATTGTAGAAACTTGGTTCCTACAATCCCTCTAGATTCCTCGGGTGAGACTTCACTTGCTTGCAGGTGATGCTAAAAGGACCAATGTGTAAGTATTTTGTTGGTATGTTATCTTTGAACCTAGGGTCTACCCATTGAGAATCAACAAAAGGTTGCATTGCAGGGATTGGAATCTGTAACCGAGGGGAATGTTTTGGAGGATGAATAAGGAAGATATCAAAGAATGGTTCTTGAGGAAGGAACACGAATTTTCCAGAGAACAAAATAGGAACCCATGACACAACGATGAACAATTGTTGCAAAGGTATGTATTTACAGATCTTCATGAAATATTCTTTGGTGAGTTTATGATAATTTTGACTGAATGGTTAGAGAGGCTAGTTGATAACATTGGAAGATATCAAGTTGAGCCTCCGAGAAACTAGACACATGAGATGACCAGACAATTGAATACGGTAAGTAGTAAGGTTTATCAAGTGGTTTATTTTTGGTTGAATAGTATACTGGGGGGTTACATTACAGAGTTTACAATAGATTGTACCCAGTCTTATAGTATCGTAGAAAGAGACTTTTTCAAGGGTTCGCGTGGAAGATTTTTGAATGCATTGTCTAGTAGGATAAAGATATTGTTTTACGACAAGCATGTTATGAAAATGGAATATAATTTCTAGGTGCCTTCGTTCACATAGGGGGACTTGAGGATGACCATAGGATGGTTTGAGAGTGGAAGAAATGAGTAAGGAACAAGTGGACTGAGGATGCTGATAGAGGAAGACAGTGAGTCAGATGAAGATATTGGAGTATTGTGTTGTGGGAAAAGGTTTAGGTATAGAAAGAAGGAAATTGTGGCTGAGAGAGAAGAGAAGCACAATATGTTTGAGAAAAACAACACAAAATAGTGCTCTAGATCATGTCGTATAGAGAACGGAAAGAGAAAGAAAAGGATCCTTAGTATGGTCCAACAGAGGAAGGAAGTCCATCTCAGATCGAAATCTACGTCAAACTCAAAATCCCGTGTGTGTCATTGAGACCTTAAGTAGAAACCAGAACCGTGTCAAGAGAAATTGTAGTTGGCGGAGGAAGTCAGAACAATAGTGAGAATAGTGGAAGTAGTACAACGAACAAGAATCCGTCAGCATCACCGAAGGTAAATAGTATGCATAGTTCAATGGAAATAATAGTTAATTCTTTAAGGATATATGAATTCCATGGAGTGCAGTGGGAAGACCCAGAACAACATCTGTTTGCATGTGACACAATATGGACAGTGAAGAATGTCCAGGATGATGCAATGAATATTTCACAATTAGAAACAACATTTAGAAATCGTGCACTGATATGGTATATGAAATACCAGACTACTACACCAACAGGACAATCAAGAACATTGGAAGATATTAGACAATATTTACTAAAGGAATTTTAGAAGTTGAAATCCAAGTCACAGTATATCATAGAGCTGAAATAAATTAAGCAAGTACATACTGATTCAGTATGGGATTTCAATAAGAGGTTTAAGGATGTGATGGGTAGGTTGACATTCCAAATTCCTGATGAACTACATAGAGAATAGTTTATTGTAGGTTTGTTGCCGCACATTCGTTGTCCTCCAACACAATAGAAAGTCACGTCGCATCCAGAAGCTTTGGAAATTGTGATGAATTTAGAATCATCTCCCATAGGAGAAAACAATGCAGGGATGGTACAAGTGCATGACTAACTAGTAGTATTGAACATCCAGATGCACGAGATTACTAAAGGGAAAGAAAAATGTGAACAATTTTGGTGTATAACATGTAAGACATAATGACATCGTAAGGATGAGTGCCCAACATTTTCACAATATATGGTTATAGGAGCACCAAAACCATTGGTAGGAGGAGTAGGTTATTGTGAAATATGCAAGACATGGGGGAATCATCCGACTGCTTGTCCATTATTGCAGGAGTACCAGAGTAGACCTGGGAATTTTCTTTGTAATTTTTGCAAGTTTGTAGGACATGATGAGAAAGATTGTCGTGCACTTGACTTAATGAGAGAGGTCACTTCAGATGCCTATATAATCCAAGAAGAAAATTATGCAGTAGGAGTCACGTACTACAATACTATTAGGGGATTTAACCATGGTGGACAAGGAGGATTCAACTGAGGTCGAGGACGAGGAGGAAGAGGAACAATCATTTGTTATAACTGCAATCAAACAGGACATTTAGCGAGAGATTTCCCAAATTCGTGCACAACATGCACATACTCCACAGCTTTGGATCATGCGATAGAAAACTGTCCTAAACTGATAGAAAAATGGCAATAAAGAAGGAATCAAAACTAGAAATAGAACCATAAAATCTAGATGATAGTTGCAGAACAACATGATGATCAACCCATACTAAGGGTTATGCATGGTGAAGCTAGAACAAGAGCATACATGATGAAAAAGGGAAAAGGAATTGAGCAATGGGTAAGGAAAGCATCTGAGCCTATGCCAACATTTAATCCACATAAAGAGAAAGATACATTTCAAAAAACCATAAAAGAGATACTAAGACCAGAATGGATAACATCTACATCAACTGAGCCACCAGTATATGATATGCCATCAGTATGCAATCACATCATTGTTGAAAGAAAATCTTCCCGCAGACAGATAGATCTTCTCTTGAGAGATAGACTCTTAACTCTCAAGACAGAAAGTGCTTATCATGGTCACTGACTTCCTTTTAGGTCTACACAAACTAATGCATGAGGAGAAAGGAGGAAAGACGTACCTTTTATCAGTGTTTTTCCCTGCACGCTCCGAGTTGAGCTCTGATATTTTACTCCTCGATGAGCCCTGTAGACAAATGAAAGTACAACCACCTTCCTACTCTATCAAGATTAGTCTGAAATAGACCTATCTACTTAGAGACAAATTCATGTGATATCCAACACGAATTAGAAAGAAACAGGCCAAGCAATCATATTAATGAGGAAAAGAATGTTACTTACAGCCATAGATGGAATGCGACAGTTCTGCCAAGTCCTCCTTGTCTAACCCTTGCTCAAAATATCCATGATCAGAATGAGGATAGCTTCACCAATTGTTCCCTATGAGATCATAGGTCTCTTGCTTCCAAATCATCTTTGTTCCAACACCACTTATGAGATCATAAGTTTGGTGTAATTCTCCATTTCCTTCCCTTTTACCATGAGAAAGCTTGCTTATATAGCCTTGGAGAGGCTTAACCACTTGAGATATCCTTGGGGAAGTTGAGGATTTTCCTCCTTCAGTTAGGGATCATCCCTTATATCATGGCTGGGCTAGGGATTCGAATCCAATTTCCTTAAGGGATTGAAGGGATCTTCTCCCAAATCACCTCAACAAACCAACTACTACCCAAAATAGGCACCGCTCCCTCAAAAGGGCCATTAGAGCATTATAGCGCTCCCCAGTAGGCTTTAGGGGGGCTCCAACACTCTCTAAACCCATCAACTCTCCCCCAGAAGGGTTGACAGAGCTTTATAGCACTCCCAGACAGTGTAAGGGGGGGCACCAACACTCCTAAGAGAGGTATAGGGGAGCGCTCTCCTCCAAAAAATTAGTTTTTTGGCTTCTTTCAGATGGAAAGAGGTTCATAAGCCCAGTTAACCATTCCTCCTCTTCCAAATCAAGTGTTTGACATGTGTTAAGTGTCCTCCTTGTGTCGTTATAGGAATGACATGGGCATCATAGAAATATGCTTTCCTTGACACTTGCGACACTTGGGAGTGAAATGCGACACTTACGACACTTGTAATGACGACACTTGTGACACTATCGAAGTGAGTAAATTTGATTTATAATAGATTTCCCCCCAAAGTATGAAGTTAGAATATGAGAACTGATAACTGAAATGCTTTGTAGACTTTCAAGCAAGGGTATAGACGCAGAGAACCTGACAGAAGATGCACACAAACATCCAACAAATATTATGACATGTTTCAAACCCAAGGCAGGCATACCTATGCTTGGGTGATCAAGACTTGCAAGATATGGCTGCCATAAAATACACTGTGGATCCATAATTGTATTGATAAAATGTATAGCCACCAAGGATACAGTGTGGATCTATACTCTTATGACTTGAACTGATCATAGCCACGAAGAATACACAGTAGATCTACAAGATTACAAGACATAGCCACGACCAATACAAAGTAGATCTATGTAACAGTATATGTGTCATTGTTCAAGAGAAACTCCTTCGCAACCTAGGCAAAGTACATATCAGAGTGATCACTCAAACCAGGGTCTTCTTATCGATCCTGATGTAGTATGAATCTAACCATGCGAATAGATGTCTTGATGTCGAACATGACATAAACCACTTGATTATCGGTCAATGATGTAAACCGTTAACAAGTGCAAGAGATATCACCATTAATGTCAACGATTCCCAAGGTACTCTAGTACATTCCAACGAATGTGAATGGATGAGATGAAGTCAAAAATCCATGGAATCATCCAATCATAGGTCAATGATGTAAACCCACTGTTGGACGTGAGGACGCCTTCCATTGAGGCATGCAGGTCCCAAAGTACTAATTGGTTTCTAAATCTAGTTTCTGGATAGTGTGTTGAAGTTGAAAGGAATAGACTCGTCGAAGGAGGGCCTTGATGTATCCCCCATCAAAAACATGAAAAAAACACAGAGATGTAATTGGTAGATCAAATGAACATGGACTGACACGGGTATTGAGACAAGATATTTGTGATGGTTGACTCTTGAGGCAGATACTTCCCTTGAACACTGAGGCACAATAGCAGAAACATGATATGGACCAAAAATTTATGATGCAGTGGATGCTGTGACTTACGTCAAGTGACCCAAAGGAGTAAAAGAAACTCAAAGTATTGGCTCAGTGTAGAGGTTCAGCGGATTAAGATGTGTGCAAAGACAAAGTGTCGTGTTCAAGGGCGACTCTAAGAGTTACTGATAATGTACTCAAAAAATTGCTTCGCTTGCTTCTTTCAATTTTTCCCCCATCCAGATAGACCAGTACCTCTTTTTAATTTAACGAGTTCAAGGAGGATAACACATGCTCGATATAACTCACCTTCAGTAAGTTCCTCTTCCTTTGTTTAACAAATTGGAAGAAGTAAGAGCTCGATCTCGTATGGGCTTGTCGATGTTTGTTTTAATGAGTCCAAAGACATAAAACTCGAAGGTTTTTCATGATTATAGAGTCTGGAAAAACACTTAAAAGAGAACTCTCTTAGTTCCTTTTTCATAAAGTAGTCGGATGAGACCAAAAAAGAGATAAACTATCGCTCAACAGACGTTTTCTTCAAATACTTTAACGAGTGTGAAGAGAACAAGGTCGCTCGGTAATCTTTTCATGTTTAGAGAGTCTGAAAAGAACTTAAAGGTGACTCCAATGTTGTCCTTTTTCATAATGTTAGTCTCGCGAGGCCGAAAAAAAGATAAAATAACACTCGAAAGACGCCCTTTCAAAACCTTTTAACGAGTGGGAAAGGAAGCAAGATCACTCGACAATATTTTCATGTTTAGAGAGTCTGAAAAGAGCTTAAAGGAGACTCTAGGGGGTTCCTTTTCGTGTATCCATACAGGTCTAAAAAAGAGATAAAATTTTACCTGGATGCATTCTCATGTATTTACGAGCACAAGAAAGAACAAAGACTAAGCTCGATATGCCCCTAGCTTGAAATCTAGTGAATTAACTCCAGAAAGATCATCAAAGGCTGGAGACATGCCCTCCAAGCTTCAATTCATTCACCGACTTTGAGGTTGTTACCAATTTCTCTACGAGATGAGAAAAAGGATAAGGGTGGATGAAAAGAAGGTTCAAGAGAGATGATTGTTTCATTTTTTAACGAGCTTGATATAGGAAAAGAACTATGCTCAAGACCTCTGTTTCATTTTTTAACAAGCTTGCCATAGAGAAGAGAAACTATGCTCATTGTTACTTCTTGATCATGGCTTCCAAGAGAATAATGCTCTATAATGATACCATGAAAATGGACAAAAATTGGTCATGGCCTCCAGGAGATCTTCGCTGGATGGAAGGGAAACACTCGAGAAGGAACACATGTCGAGGGTCACGATAGGGGTAAGGAGATCAGGCTCCAATAATCCTACTAAATAAATCACCATATCCACGACCGGATCCAAATCATCGGAAGTTGAGGTCATGGGAGATAATGCCACATAATTGACATGTGGTGGGGGAGATACTGTTTGCATATAAGAACCATTCATAGAGGTAATCCAGTCAAGACCGATGAATGAAAGTTGATCAATAGTCACAATTCTTCCATCGTGAAGGAAAGATATCACACGGAAAAGAGTGGATACAAGAGCTTTCATAGCATAGACATAATCCCTCCCAAGGAGTAAAGTGAAATCCAAGGGGTCTTGGAATACCATGACATAAATAAAGACAGTTTTCCCTCCCAAAGTTACAGGAAACTGAGGAAGGATCCCTAAAGGTTGACTGGTTCTTCTGTTAAAAGATAACAGATTCTATGTAATCGGTGCAAGCTGAGGACAACCCAAAGCATGCCAAGCATCAGAGGACAAAATACTAATGAACACACCTTCATTATCAACGTTTGAGGAACGTCCCGACCACAAACCTGTACCGTAATATGGAAAGGAATGTGAGAGGGAAGATGAGGTCTAGTTAGCACATCCCAATAAAAAAGGATGGCCTCATTACTTGGAGGGGGTTTCACAGGATAATGAGGAATGCCCCCCAGCACAGTAGAGTCTGTACCAACAAGAAAAACATGGGCAGTATCAAGTTTACTCTCTAGAGGGAGAGTAGGATCAACCAATGATGGACATGGATCGACCACTTTGGCACTCTTTGGATGAAGGGTGGGACTGACTGAGGAAGGGACTGGATCAACCACTTTGGCACTCTTTGGATGAAGGGTGGGACTGATCGAGGAAGGGACTGGATCAATCACTTTGGAACTTGTCAAAGGAGGAGTGGGATCCTCCGATGACAGAATCGGATTGACCACTTGAGTTTCATTCTCCAAGGGTATAATGGGATCGACGGGTGGAAATAGATCGACCTCTTTGGTGTCACTCTCTAACAGGAGAGTGGGATCGACCAAGGATGAAAATAGATCGACCACTTGGGTTACACTCTTTTGATGAAGAGTGAGGCTGATCGATGACAGAACTGGATCAACTACTTGGGTTTATGGTTCAATCGAGGAGGAAACTAGATTGACCACCTGATCAACTGGACTGACCGGCGATGGAACTGGATTGACCAGACCATCAACTAACGATGGGTTGGGGAAAATCTTATGATAACCTTTTGGAAGTTGAAGATTTTCCAAAAGAGAAGAAGCCTCATCCATACAAGGACAAAGGTGAGAGTAATGATCACCTTTACATAACATGCAAGGGAACTTGACGGTTTTCTTCTTCTTACCAACCTTAACATCACTAGTTGACAGGGTATCATCGACATGACCGACAAAGGCCGATGACATGGAAGACCACATTTCTAAGACTTGGGTAAGACCGGGGCAATCCCTCAGAAAGTGGTCACCCTTACAAAGACTACAAGGGAATTTGGGTTTCAGATTCTTCATTTTAATCTTGTTGACCTTATCAACACTCCCAGTACTATTGACAGTAACTGGTTGCTTGGATCTAACATCAGATGTTGTTGGGGTGTTGGTCCTTTTCGGGCTCTTCTTCTTCTTCTCTTTCCATTTCTTCTTCTACTGATCAACCTGGCTACTTGCTTTAGATCTTTCATTAGGCAAAGAAGGAGAAATGGAAGGATAATTAATGGGTGAAGAAGGAGAAAATTCGACATGAGGTTGATGTGTGGGTGGTGTACCAACATCTAAAGTATTAGGTGCAGCTAAAACATTGGGAGGATTTGGGATTATCGGAGTGGGGAACAACCAAACTGGTAATCCGATGGTGAATCCTGGAAGACTCAGTGTGGCAACATATGGAGGACCAAAGTTTCCAAACAAAGGAAAGGTATAAGGTTCCCCAGGGGAAGGGGTTCCTCCATTGGTACTCTTGAGATTCGATGCCATTAACACTGACTCTACCTAAGGTCCACTAAGTGAAACAAACAACACACGCTATGAATCTGAGAAGAAATCAATCAAACAAAACTTTCCTACAATGAAACCACTAGTTGGTGATGAAATCCAACGTCACGAGATCAAAATAGGAAGGGGCGGGGATAGAGCGGGTGGATCAGTTACGTTGGAGTCCTACTTAACGGACTTACACCTTGGTGCAAGCTTCCATGCAGTGATTGTGGATTTACCCTCCAAGGAGCCCGAGTGAGGTTGACCAACGTCTGTTCTCGGTACAGTGAGACTTCCCTTCACCGTCACCTTGTGTGAGACCATAAATATTGTGGCTACTAAGGTCACCAACTCGTAGTCAGCCCCTGGGCGGGTACAGTCGATAGTCCAGTCGGAACATATGGGCAGGATAAAATGTCCAAAATCAACTTGAAAGGCTCCCACACATAATCGTGGCTATACCTTCCAGTGACCCCCAATATACGATCCAACCACTACAAATGGGTGGGCCACGGAGGGATAATCTCCGTAACTCACCCGAATGTGACCTCGTGCGTAACACTTGTGTGAGAGGGGGATCCCAGAAAGCTAATACAACAATTGGATTTGAATCTCCCTACTGCAAGATACTAATTTTGTTTGATAGCTTTGGAAAGTTATCCTTTCAACCTATTCCAAAGCCCTACACCTTAAAATAATGTAGGTTTGCTAACAAAGATGTAAAAAGTCTGATGGATTTTAGTTAAGTGTTGATTTTAGTGGTTGTTGTTTACTCAGAGGGTGTACGAAAGTGAAACTGATGGAATAATGACTCAATTCTCTAAAAGATGCATGAAAGATGATAAGCAATCATTTATTTTCAATGAACACCTATTTAAGGGAAAGAGAAAGAGTCGTTTTCACTATCAAACACTTGATAAGGAATTCCCTCAATCAATTTTGTTCTCAAATCCAATCCAATGTAATGCTAAAACATTTCAGAAAAGATTTCTAATATGCAAAATAATCACTAAGATGTACTTTTTTTGTTTGTATGCGAATGATGATCAATTCAAAGACTTCTCCTACCAACTACCCTTTCAGATCAAGGAGATTCAAACAAGAATACGTAGATTTTGCACAAATGACACACACCCTCTTGCTATGATTGAGACAAGAAGCAAACAGAAAACAAAAGATAACAAATAAAAAATCAAACAATTCACACAAAAGAGAGATGTTTAAAAACTATGACCTCAAAAAACCAAGTGAGAAGAGTCACAGACTTCAAATGTCCTTCACTAGAGTTCTCACTCAGTCGGATAGGAGAAAAAATAGTGGATTGATTTCAATATCTCAACAACAAAAACTCAAAAATGAAGAAGGCCACCAACTCTGAACAACAAGGTGTTTAATTCTCAGGAGGAAGCATGTCAAAGGTCAAAGGAAGAAGCACTGAATCACAAAGCATCTCAGCAAGTGAAAAAACAAGGTTTGGATCTCAAAAAATGGAATTTTTGAAAAGCTTTTTTGCAAAAAGGGGCTGGTGCTCTGGTGTAAGGGACACCGGGCCATTATAAATCTCTTTCCAACACCTTAAGGGGGTGCTGGCACCTTGCTAACAAGGTAGGGGAGAACTAGACTCCTAAAACTCAGAAAACAAGTCCAAAGACCCAAAATTCCAGTCAAAGTTTGTCAATCAAGATGAGTGTGATAGAGTGAGGAGTCAACCAACATATGAAATCAAACATATGGGGTGAAAAAAGTATGAAAAAAACAAAGGGTAAGACAAGGTCTATGAGGAAAAATCAAAACCAAAAGGTTTCGATTTGATCCCCGGTGGAGTTGCCAATTTCTGTTGAAGGAAAATCTCCCTACGAACAGATAGATCTCCTCTTGAGAGATAGACTCTTAAATCTCAAGACAGAAAGTGCTTATCATGGTCACTGACTTACTTTTAGGTCTACACAAAATAATGCATGAGGATAAAGGAGGAAAGATATACCTTTTACCGGTGTTTGTCCTTGCATGCTCCGAGTTGAGATTTGATCTTTTACTCGATGAGCCGTGTAGAAAAATGAAAGTACAACCACCTTCCTACTCTATCAAGATTAGTCCAAAATAGACCTATCTACTTAGAGACAAATTCATGTGATATCCAACACAAATTAGAAAGAAATAGGCCAAGCAAATCATATTAATGAGGACAAGAATGTTACTTATACCCATAGATGGAATGTAATAGTTCTGCCAAGTCCTCCTTGTCTAACCCTTGCTCAAAATATCCACGATCAGAATGACGATAGCTTCACCGATTGTTCCCTATGAGATCATAGGTCTCTTTCTTCCAAATCATCTATGTTCCAGCACCTCTGTTCCAACACCACTTATGAGATCATAAGTTTAGTGTAATTCTCCATTTCCTTCCCTTTTACCATGAGAAAGATTGCTTATATAGCCTTGGATAGGCTTTAACCACTTGAGATATCCTTGGGGAAGTTGAGGATTTTCCTCCTTCAGTTAGCGATCATCCCTTAGATCATGGCTGGGATAGGGATTCGAATCCAATTTCCTTCAGGCATTAAAGGGATCTTCTCCAAAATCATCTCAACAAACCAACTACTGCCCAAAATAGGCAACGCTCCCTCAAAAGGGCCATCAGAGTGTTATAGCGCTCCCCAGTAGGCTTTAGGGGGGTGCCAACACTCCCTAAAACCATCAACGCTCCCCCAGAAGGGCCGACAGAGCTTTATAGTGCTCCTAGATAGTGTAAGGGGGTGCGCCAACACTCCCAAGAGAGGTATAGGGGAGCGCTCTCCTCAAAAAACTTAGTTTTTTGGCTTCTTTCAGTTGGCAAGAGGTTCATAAGCCCAGTTAACCATTCCTCCTCTTCCAAATCAAGTGTTTGACATGTTTCAAGTGTCCTCCTTGTGTCGTTATAGGCATGACATGGGCATCATAGCAGTATGATTTCCTTGACACTTACGACACTTGGGAGCGAAATGTGACACTTACGACACTTGTAATGATGACACTTGCGACACTATCAAAGTGAGTAAATTTGATGTGTAACAATCATTCCAGAGAGATCAGCCGAGAAGGTAAGCACTTTGAAAGAGTTTCTAAAGATTTGTTTAGAGTTGATGAAGGATGAAACAATGTTGAATATATTGCACGAGATGGTCGATCAGTGTACCCAATATAGAGAAGTACCGACTACAGAAAGAGTAGTGAACCGAGTATTATGCAAGAAGAGGAAAAATAGAGAATTCAGACTGAGTGCGTACATAAAAGATTATTAAATGGACAACATCATTTTAGACTTAGGATATGATGTAAACATTCTTCCTAAGAATACGTGGTAAATGATGGGGAAGCCTAAGTTAATTTGGTCACCCGTTCAGTTGAGGTTGGAAAACCAACATAAGATAGTATCAATTGGAACACTGTTTGGAGTAAATGTTAACATAGATGGAGTGCATAGTGTTGCAGACTTTGAGGTCATTGAGATCATGGATAACATTCATCCATATCCAACATTGCTCATACTAGATTGGGCCTTTGATAATCAGATGACTATTAATTTGAAGAAACTGGAAATGATTTTTGAAGTGGGATATTTGAAGTTCATTGCACCATTAGACCCTATAGAAGCATGAAGGTATGTGGAACCCATAAGAAAAGAAATATACAACTTGTATAATATGACCACGTGCATGGATGATAATGTTAATCCTATGACCAATGGTGTGCTTAGTTGGAGAAGCATTATCTCTTGTGCATTGGATTCATAAGAAGGACTTAAACATTGGCAGTACTAGTTACACGAAGTATCGACCAGAAGATGTCCTCTCATTACTCACTCTTTGCACTAGATTGGAACCGAGGTATGTGATGCACCAAGGTTTGATGGACTAACTAATGTCAATTATTTTGTAAAGGAATTTGAGTTGGAGATACCTAAACAAAAAATATTTTTATCATTAGATATTTCACTAAGAGTAACCCTAGCGAGATGGTGGGAAACATGTAAGGGAGAAATAGGAGACCCACAGGATTGTCAAAGGATGATGCAGATCATATTTGGAACAAAAGGTGAAGAAATTATGTAGAAATATACAGGGTTGATTAGTTATACATATCATATTTTGAAATTCATTATGAATCAAAATCAAGTGCCTCAATAGGAATGGACACACAGGTTTATAGATACACTAGAGACGGTCCCCAAGAACTGGTATCTAGAACTAAAAATGCGCAGAGGGACAACAAATTGGCAAGAGATAACTTGAAACTTCAAGGTAACATTTAGTTTTGAAGTTGAGTCACCTTTAGTAGATGTAGCTCTACAATTCATCGGGAGTAATATTTTCATAGAAGAAGACCAGATAGAAATAACACTAGTGTGTAATGCGCACAAAGAAGTTGTGACAATTTGTGAATTACTGGAACGTTACAATATTATTGAAAAAGACTAAGATGAACAAGATCCAAGAAATGTGCAAGTACCAGATACTGAAGGGGAGTGCACAATATAAGGTCCATAACTCGAATCCAATGCATATGCGAAGCCATTAAGAGTGATAAAAGTGAATATTGGCACGAAAGATAAACTTAAGTTTGTGAATATTGGTGACTATTGGAATGATGAGACCATTGAAAAGATTTTAGATTTTCTAAATGAATATTTGGATTGATCCGAATTTTATGAGCAGAATGAAACGAATACATATTTATATTAATAACATAGAGACTCTATGAATAATAACATAGATACATTAAAACTTGGCTTCTATTAATAAAGAAATATGCTAAAACTGTAAAATGTAGACTGAAACAAGCTTCCTAGAATGGTGGCGGCTTATCTATGAGAAGAGATGTGACAGATGCGCTCATTCAAAAGAACATGAGTATAGGAGGCTACAAAGGCATTTTTACATCAAACATGAATTCCAAAACCCTAGACATCCCAAAACCTAACCCTAGGAGATGAAGCGCAAAAAGTCATATGGGCCATGTTGGGGTAAGTTAGTACATCGACTTCCTAAGGTCGTAACTTTTGCATACAATCTACGTTTTAGGCACATGATATCCCGTTATAAAGGTATATCCAAGGACTACAAATTATTTCATCACATTTGAATTTTCTATATAGTGTGACTATGGCGGGCCCAAAAAATGTTGTTTAGGGCCTCAAAACAACCCTGAATGTTTAGGACTCGAAAAGCTAGAAAACAATTGCCAAGATGAAAAGTGAAACTTCCAAGATGAAATATGTAAGTGAGTTAGTTGGAATAGGTGGGTCATCACCGATATCCACTTGGATCAATCCTACCCAATTTGGAAGTAATGGTCTCCATTGTGTTGATTTCCCCCATCAGATGATGACAATTCTATTGAATTTGGCCCCAAGTGAGACACTTGCCTTGATGCAGGAGCTGCCCATATTTGACAACTCGATAAAGCTGGATCCTAAGTTGGCATGTTACCTTAACCTATGTGTCCATGATATGATCAGTGGATGCCTATTCCATGTAGTCAGGGTTGATCTTTGTGGGTTTCAATTGTTCTACTATCTATGAGGTGTCCAATAGTGGTGGAAAATATGGACGAAGGAGGTCCACATTAAATATTGGATGCAATCCAAGGAAGGGGGGAATGTTGAGCTCAAAAGAATTATCACCCACAACCTTGGTGATGGTGTAAGGTCCATAGAGGAGTGGACGAAGCTTCTGATGGGGCCCTGTAAGGAATTATTTATACAAGTGCAACCAAAATTTATCTCCCACCTGAAACTTGTGTGGCACCCGGTATTGATCATGGCACTGCTTGTACTTAGAATTGGACTTCTTTAAAATATCCTGAACCTTTTGGTGGATGTGCTGGATCCACTCAATGAACCAGGTATCTTTTTCAGCTTCATTTTGAGCATGGGACGAGTGTGCCTGAGTGTCCGTAAGGGGTAGTGCAACATCCATGGGACCCAATGGTTGAAATTTCAAGCCCACCTGAAAGGAGCTGTGGACAGTTGAGCTATGTATGGATCTTTTATAGTTGTGATGAACATAGGGAAGAATCTCATCCCATGTGCGGGGATGCTTGGAATTGTACATGCGCAGGATATGCATGATCATCCAGTTGACGACCTTAGTTTGGCCATCTGTCTGGGGGTGGAAGGAAGTGAATTTGGTGAGCTTGGTGTCCAACAGTGACCAGAGGCTTGACCAAAACGTTTTGAGAAATTAATTGTTCCGATCTGAGATGATATTTTGTGGTATCCCAAAATGTACCCACACTCATTCAAAGAAGAGCTTGGCAGTGGCATCTGTTGTGATGCTCTTCTTGTAGGTGACCATAATTGTCATTTTATAAAAATGATCAACCACAAAAAGAAAACAATAATTTCCCCACTTGGTCGAGGGAAATCCCAACATGTAGTCCATCGAGATGGATTACCATAATCCTTTCAGGAGTAGGCAGAGGGGTGTACATTCCTTGTTTCTTAATGTTCGGTTTGGCACTGGCACAAGAAGTGCAAGACATGATATACTTGCTGACATTCTGTCGAAGTTTTAGCCAATATAAATGTTGTTGTAGAAATGCCACTATATTTTCTATGCTGAAGTGTCCTGCCACCCAACTGTAGTGGACTTGCCAATTTAGCTTCGTTCACTCACTTGATGGAATGCAGAGATGGACCAAATGGCACAACAACCTATCTTGAAGATGGAAATCAATGACAACTATGTTTTCCCCTAGCATCTGGTAGGTGGCAGAGAAGTCAGGATCTCTCTCATAGAGTTGTGGCCATTCAGAGGTCTCGTGGACATAGGAGTTTAACACTATGGTGAGTGCTACAACTGGAGGGCGACTGAGGAAATTAGTGACGCAGTTGGTGCTTCTTATATTATAATTGATGTTGTGATGGAACTGTTGCAAGTATGTGGAACACTTTTGATGGAGGTCATTATGCAATTTACCTTGTGTCTACATGAAATGCAGTGGCTTATGATTGATGTGGATGACCATCTCTTTCCTGAGAATGTAATGCCTCCACTGGAGGCAGGATTGAAAAATGGAGTACATTTCTTTTTCATAATTAGAGTACTGAAGGACGACATCTGATAGTGTCTCACTATGATAGGCCACAGGGTGTCCATGTTGAGTGAGAACTGCACCCACAAAATATTCTGAAGCATTTGTCTTGATCTCAAAGGGTAATGAGAGCACCAGGTTTGAGCACAAGAGCTTATTCAAATAATCAAATTCTTTCTATTGTGACAGGCCCCACATGAATTTTTTCTTACCACCACCCCTGGTTACTTGGATGAGGGTCCATGCAATATGGGAGAATCCCAACACAAACCTGCGATAGAAATTGGCAAGGCCTAAAAATATCTGAAGCTCAGTGAGTGTGGTTAGGGATAGCTAGTAAGGAATGACTTGGATCTTGGTTAGATCCAACATGCACCCCATGATCATCGACAATGTAGCCTAGGTACTAAACCCTTTCCATGCAAAAGGAGCATTTTTCCAAATTTACATATAGTTTGTGTTGTCATAGAGTGTGCAGAACTTGTTGAATATGTTGCAAGTGTTCTTCCCAATTCTTTCTATAGATGAGGATGTCATATAGATACACCACCAAAAAATAATTGGTGAAAGGCCACAAGATATCATCCATCATTCTCATGAAAGTTGTTGGGGCATTAGTAAAACTAAAGGTAATGACCAACCATTCAAAAATACCTTCTTTGGACTTGAAGGAAGTTTTCCATAAATCTGTCTTCTCTATTGGGACTTGATGGTAGCCATACTTCAGATCAATCTTACTGAAATATTTATCCCCCTTAAGCTGTTCAAGAAGATTGTTGATGACGGGAATTGGGTATCAGTTCTTGGCTGCGATTTTATTTAGGGCTCAGTAATCGATGTAGAGTCACCAGGTCTCGTATTTCTTCTGCACAAGAACAATTAGGCTTCCAAATGGTGATGAGCTGGGTCAGATGTGCCCCTTTTGGAGCAGTTCTTGGATCTTATGCTTGATCTCCTCATTTTCTAAAAAAGAGTGGCAATAGATTGGCCCATTGGGTAGCGGTGCACTGGGGGTTAGATCGATTGAATGCTTGACCTGAAAATGAAGAGGTACCCCAGTGGGTGAGGAGAAGATGTCTTTGTATTCTTCCATGACCTTATCCACTTGCTTCTGTTTTGTAGAGAGTCCAGCCACAAAGGCCATCGATGTGGCTACAACCTTCCACTCACTTTGAGAGAGAATCACGAAGAAGACAAAATTACCGGTATGAGAGATGACCTTCATTGCTTTATAGAGATCAAGGAAATGGCAGTAGGTGGGACTACCGTGGGTATCCTATACAATTTCTTGTCTAAGGTAATAATAACACTGTGAGGCCTAGAATCATATACAACATGATGTTTCCATAAATAAGTTTGGCCCAAAATAACATCACAAACTTCAAGGGGAGAAACATCACATAATACCTCATATTTGAAGGGCTTGATGTCGTAGGAGAGGTGAAAATGATGGTTGATGCGAAGATCGCTTCCTTGGCAGAGCCATCCGATGGTATATGTATGTGGGTGTAGAGTTGTCGATAGGGCCAACCACTTGACGACCTCCGCTGATATGAGTTTCTTTTGTCTATCTCTATCAATGATGAAGTGAAACATAGTAACCTTCACCCACATCTATGAATGAAATAGGCACTCACCTTCTTCTAGTTCATTGAGTTCACCGGGCTGGATCTTGGTGGTAGAAACAATGGCACTGGGTTCCTTAATATCATCTATAAGGACTCCTAGGTGAGTGAGACTGTAAATAATGAGGGTTCCTATATTTAATTTTTCTCACATAAAGTCTCCCACCAATATTTGACATGGGTGATGACTTTGAGGAGTGAAAATGTAATATTTTCTCTATTGGAAAAATTATGGACAAAAAAAATACCCTTCTAGCAGATTCAACCATTTGTCTACAGCATCCATGTCTATTTGACCTTCAAATATGGGAATATAAAATTTGATATGTACCTTGAAGGGGGTGGTGCCTTCGGTTGAGGAAGATGCATTGCTTGTTGGTATCCATTGAAGGATTTGCACAGAACTATCCATCATCTCGTTCCTCTGTTGCGTGAGGGATTCCTTGAGAAACAATTTGAAAGGATATCTTATCCCATAGTATTTATTTTCTCCCACAATAAAAGGTTTCTTGGGTGTGTGAGAGCTCTTTTCTTCAATAGAAACAAGCTCGAGACCCAACTCTTTGTACCCTAACCTCATCGGGGACATGCATTAAGAATGACAAGGAGAAGACCGCTATGATACCAATGATTTGGATTTTATGAGAAGAACGAAATGAATACATATTTATATGATTAACACATAGATTCAATGAAAAATAACAAATATACAATAAAACTTGGATTTTATTAATAAAGAAATATGTTGAAATTGTAAAATGTAGACTAAAACAAGCTTGCTAGAATGGTGGTGGCTTATCTCTGAGAAGAGATATGATGACTGCGATCATTCGAAAGAAGATGAGTACAATGAGGATCCAAAGGAATTTTTTACATCAAAGATGAATTCCAAAACCCTAGACATCCAAAAACCTAACCCTAGGATATGAAGCGCCAAAATCGATGTGGGCCCCATTGGAGCAATTTAGTACATCAACTTCCCGGGGTCGTAAATTTTGCATACGATCTCTGTTTTAGGCGCACAATATCCCATTGGAAAGGTCTATATGAGGACTACACAATATTCCTTCACAATCTAAATTTGTTTATAGTGTGACTGTGGTGGGCCCAAAAAAATGTTGTTTAGGGACTCAAAACGACCCCGAAAGTTTAGGACCTGAAAAGCTAGAAAAAAACTGTCGAGATGAAAAGTGAAACTGCCAAGATGAAATCTGTAAGTGAGCTAGTTGGAATAGGTGGGTTTCCACTGATATCAACCTGGATCAAGGATTTATTCCCGAATACATTTTCGGAGATAAAGAGGATTTTTGGGGAACTGGGAGAAATGAAGATCCCATTAAAGTCTGATGCTAAGGCAATCAAACAATGACCTTGCAGATTGAATCCTAAGCATAAGGAAAAAGTGAAAGTCGAGTTGGACATAATGTTAGAGGTTGGTATTATTTATCCCGTCACATAGTCTAATAGGATAAGACCAATGGTAGTCCAATATAAGAAAACAGGGGGGATTAGAATTTGCGTCGACCTAAGGAAACTGAATGATGCATGTTTACATGACCCTTTTTTGACCCCCTTTATAGATGAAGTATTGGTGAACTATGGAGGACATGAGGCCTAATCATTGACTAATCGATTTTTAGGTTACCATCAGATCAAGATTGTGATAGAAGACAGACACAAGATGAAATTTGTGACATAATGGGGAAGCTACCAGTATACAATGATGCCATTTGGGTTAAATAATGCACCTATCGTGTTTTATTGAGTACTTGTTGCATCCTTTAAGGAATTTATTCATAATTTTATTGAAGTGTATTTGGATGAATGTAGTGTGTTTATCTTATTAAAATATTATATAGGAACTCTAAGGCTGATGCTTGATATATGTAGACAATATCATATCTCATTAAATCCGAGGAAGTGTATTTTCAATGCACCTTTTGGGATTTTGTTGGTACATGTGGTATGCAAGCAAGGTTTATTGGTTGATCCTACAAATATAGTTGTAATTGTTAATTTTCCAGCTCCTACATTAGTAAGACAATTGAGAAAAACATTGGGCCATATAGGATATTACAAAAAGTTGATTAAAGTCTATGTGCAGATTATAGCTCTGATGGAAAAATTGCTAAAGAAAGAAGCTATATTTCAATGGAATGGAGACTGTCAATGGGGTCTAGACACACTGAAGTAGAAGTTAGTAACTACGCCCATCCTAGTGTTCCTAGATTGGAATAAAGAGTTCCATGTTCATGTAGACATATCATCTATAACTCTCGGCATAGTGTTAGCTCAACCAGGAGAGGGAGAGTTAGACCATCCAATTGACTTTGCTAGTAGGAAGTTATCGAAACAAAACCTACTTGTAAAAACCAGTCATTACACCTCAAGGCATCCCACCTCAAGACCAGGTCACCTTCTTGAAATATTTCCTTCTTGGGTTTCTTGTCAAAGGGTGATTTGATCTTGTTCTGGTATGGCTCGGTCCTTTGATCCAGTTCTTCTCTCTTTTTTTGAACCTCTATAATCTGGAAGATTCTCCTTTGGACGTCATTTGGCTCCTCAATCTCTTCATGTAAGAATTTTAGGACTGGTATACCAATCTAAGTGGGAAAAACAATGTTTATGCCATAAACAAGATGAAATGGAAAGGTTCCCAAAGACTTCTTGGTGTTGATTTTGTCAGCCCACAAAGCATACTTGAGTTTAGAGTTCCAGAATTTCTTATTTTCATTCAACAACTTCTTGATAATCCCGATGAGAGTTTTATTTGATGATTTTGGAAAACCATTCCCCTGAGGGTAATAGGGTGTGGAATGTGTCAAGGAAATGTTAAGACTACCACAAAAGTCATTCATGGATTTGAACTTGAATTCTTGGGCATTGTATATCACAAGATTGTTGGGGCAGCCAAATCTGGCAAAAATATCAGTTTCCAGGAAATTCATGATCATCTTGTCAGTGGCATTCCTGGTGGGCACAACCTCGATCCACTTGGTGAAATAGTCCATGGCAGTGAAAATCCAGTTGTGTTTCCCACTAGAGGGTGGATTTATTTCTCCTATGAAGTCTAACCCCCATTGCTGAAATTGACCACTAGCAATGATAGGCTTTAGGGGTAGTGATAGTAACTTCAATTTTCCTACAAATATATGACATTCATTACAGGTTCTGATAGTAGAAAATACATCAAAGAAAAGGGTGGGCCAGTAGTACCCTTCCCTTAGGATGTTGAGAGTTGTGGCCTTCCAGTGTTGGTTTCCTCCACATACTCCTCTATGCATTTCTATTGTGACTTGTTTGGATTCATTTTCATCAAGGAATTTTAACAGGATGCCACCAGGATCCCTCCAATACAAGTTCTGGTTTGAACTGAAGAATTTGACAGCCTTCAATTTGAGAGACCTAGCCTTTGTCTTCTTCACATCTGGTGGAAATTCTAAATGTTGCAGAAAATAAATAATGTTTCTATACCAAGGTGAAGAGGAGTAATTTTCAAATACTTACAAGTTGTCTTGTCCAGTCTGTATGATGGGTGTATCTGATTAGGTGAAGATTTGATGCAATTCTAGCACCTTACAGTTTGATTTTGATAACAATTTGGCAAGTCCTTGTCCCTTGATTAGCTTGGTGGGTTGTATGTGTAGGTCATGCTCCAATAGTTTGACAATCTACTTCCCTCTTTTCCCCTCACTGTTTGGATGGACCATAATCTCTTTGACACTGCTGCTAGGAACAAAGGTTGTTATGATAGACTGTAACACATAAACCCTGAAGGCTTTGAGTGATTTGACCAGCACATAAGCCTTCTTCTCTAGTATATCATACTTCAGTTCAACATCTCAGAGAGATCTACTAAAAAAGGCTATGGGTTGTTCATTCCCTTCTTCATTTTTTTGCAGTAGCACAACAATAATGATCTCCTCTAAAGAAAAAGAGAAGATGAAGAAATATTTGGTATAGTCAGAGCTAGCTAATACAGGGGCTTCAAATAAATCCTACTTCATCCTTTGGAATGTTGATTTTTCCTCTAGTGACCATTTTATCACAACATCTTTCTTCAACATGTTAGTGATAGGCTTCATAATTTCAGGAAAATTTGGCACAAAACGTCTGAGGAAGTTTATCTTACCAATAAAAGACTGGACAACCTTTTTATATCTGGGGATCTAAATCTATTGAATGGAACAAACCCTCTTTGGATCAATTTTTATACCTCTTGCTGATATGATGTGGCCCAGGAGCTTTCCTTCTAGCATGGAAAAGTGAGACTTCCTACGATTGGGAGATATTCCATATCTCCTGCATTTCTTGAAAACCTGCTCTAGATGCCGCAAATGTTCATCATCAGACTTGGAGAAAATGATGATTTCATCCAAGTATATAACCATAAATTTTTATTCCCCCCCCCCATGAAATCTATGTCTATGGCCCTCTGAAAAGTGGCCCCTGCGTTCATCATCCCGAAAGGCATCTTATTGTACATGAATGTTCCCCATGGGGTGGTGAATGTTGTATTTTATTTATCTTCCTCACACACTGCTATCTGGTTATAACTAGAGTATCCATCTAACAAGGAAATTATGTGTGCACCTACCACCCTCTGTAAAATATGATCCATCTTGGGGAGGGGGTAATTGTCCTTCAAAGAACACTTGTTGAGATTTCTGAAATCAACACACAAGCGTATCTCCCCATTTTTCTTCCTTACATGTACTAAGTTGGCCACCCAGTTTGAGTACCTCAATGGTACAATAATATTGGCATCCAAAATTCTTTTCATCTCTTTCTCAATTATGGACACTAACATGGGATTAAATTTCCGAATCTTCTCTTTGAATGGGTTGGAGCTAACCTTTAGAGGGATCTTGTTCTAGATGATGTTAGTGTCAAATGTCTTCAAATATTCATAGGACCATGCAAAAACGTCTGCAATTTTTTTTATGAGACTGGCATACCTGTCCTTTTGTTTTGTAGTTGTTTCTTTGGACAACTTGATGATCTTGGGATTCTCAGTGGTCCCAATATTGCAATCTATTATCTCTTCTTCCCGAATCTTCATGGAAGCTCCTCTGTAGACATCATTACTATCAAACAACCTTTCCAATGGCACTAGTCCCCTTGGAATGTGATTGGTTTTCAGTTCCACAATATCATGAACAGCTACTGTCTTCAGTAGATGAGATGTTTGTTGATCTTCTAATTCCTCATTTTTGCCTTCTTGACTTTCTTGATCAATTGAGATATTGGAGAATTCATCAATGGTGTGTAGAAATATCTGCATCTCTATATCATCACTAAAGACTTGCCAATACTTTATGTTGTATGGTATGGCTATTCTATGCCTGATTTCCACTTGATATTTAATATTTGGGCCAATGGGAGGCCTGAAAGTGATGGCAGCTAAGGCCAAATAATTTTCCTTTTGATTCTTCTCTCTGTGAATGAAGGAAATGTCAAATGATAAAAATAAATTATCAATCAGATCCCATACCTCATTTTTGTATTGCTTGATCCTTTGTTGTTTATCTTGATATATGTTCCTAACTTGATTCATGACTAACTAAGAATCACCAGAAATTGTTATAAAGTCAGTGGCCATGTCTTTGGCAACCCTCAATCCTAGTACCATAGCTTCATATTCAGCTATATTGTTAGTAGTTTCAAACTCCATCTTATAAGAGAGTGATATCACCTCTTGTGAAGGGGAAATGAGGAGTATACCTACCCCAGATCCCTTCTTTGATGAAGAGACATCGAAATACATTTTCCATACATTGCTTTGTCGACCTGTCAGTGGATGACCTTTGTGTTGGCTAACTGATATTTCAGGTTCATCATCATTTAAATGAAAAAAATATGAAACGATCTCATCCTCAACAACATAAATGGGGTGATTTCTAGGGTTAT
Source organism: Picea glauca (assembly GCA_000966675.3). Lineage (NCBI taxonomy): Eukaryota > Viridiplantae > Streptophyta > Pinopsida > Pinales > Pinaceae > Picea > Picea glauca. The sequence continues at coordinate 566,014 of JZKD02S0083444.1, forward strand.
AATGATCACTGACAATGTAAGATAACCTTACCTCTTTGTATAGCCTCCTATTTTCTCCTCCAAACACAAGGATGGTGGCATAAGTGAGGTCCATTTGTAATGATCCTCCAACCTTCTTAGCCCAAGTTTTGGATAAGAGCATACCAAATTTTTGGGGAATGTCAGCCACAACAATCTCCGTCACTACACTCTTCATTAGTAATGGTGCTAAAGAAACTACCATATCTTTTATCAGTCCCAAACATTTTACTTTCTTAGAATCAAAGAAGTCCAAGTCTTGGTAAGGTTTGGTGATCTCCAGACCTAGTTCTTCCATAAAAACTTTGGGCATGCCATTGTGTGAGGCTCCTGAGTCCATGAGACAATTATGCAGGATCTTGTCATGAATATTTAAAGATATATAGAATGGTCGAGAAGCATCAGAGACATCCTCAATGTGTGGACCCAAAGTAATGGTTGGGTTTTCATTTTGCAGACTAATTACATAAGAAGATACACTAGAAGTAGTTGGCTGCAGAACTTTCATAATAGATTTTTTGAAAGGTTCATTCTTCATCAATTTTGTCAAAGGCATAGGGATATTGATCTTAATTAACTCATGTTCCAAGACGAAAGAGGCTGGTGGCCTATCAAATTCCTTGATTTCAGGGGCTGCATGTTTAGGTGAAGGAGGTTGTTGAGTTTTAGATGACATACATCTATTTGGATTAGGCTTGGGAGGAACTTCAACCTGTTTGTTATGATCAGAGGTAGTGTCTTTGGGAGCCCCTACTCTTGTCCTCAAATCATATTTCTTCTGGGGTTGGCCTTGAATAACTCCCTCTTTCCCTATCTGATTATCAAACTGATTTGATAGTTGTGCTACCTCATATTCTTGCTGTGTTAGGTGGTTGGTATAATAATATGTTTCATTGAAAATCACAACAACATCATCCATGACATCACTATCTGCATCCATCTCCTCAATCTGATTGTTTTGGAAAGGAGACGCTACCCTTTTATCATCACCATTTATCCTTTCTCTCTGCATTATTTGGGGGCCATCATTAGGCCTTCTAAATTTGTTTGGATTTCTATTTCCGACCCCTTGAAAATCTTTGTTTGGATGTTTAGATTCCCACTTCAGCTTAGCTATTTCAAATGTCAGATCCTTCAAAGTTTTTGTCATTTCATCAAGTTTGGGATCAGATGTGGCTGGGCTAGAGGAGGCAAGGGAATCCTCTCTATATTTCTTCTTATCTTTATCAGATCTGGTCTTTAACCTATCTGATGCCAAGATATTGGATTTAGATATTCTCTCCCTTAGTAGAAGGGATAAATCTGCATCAAATGCATTGGCATAATTGATTTTGGTAGAGGCTTCAATTGGTTTTATCTCATCTAGGATTCTACCATACATCTTATTGAATCTCTTGGTGAAGTCTGAAATAGATTCACCATTCTTTCTCTTTAGAGCCCCAAACTCAGTGATGTAGTAGAGATAATCTCTCCTATCTCCCCATTGCTTTATGAAAGATTCATCTAACGCCTCAATGTCTACAATGGAGGTTGGAGGAAGACCCCATAACCATTTCCTTACTTCCCCATCCAGACTCTACACAAACAACCTCATCCACACATCTTCATAGTCAATGTTAAATTTGTCTACAAAGCTGTAAAAGGCTACTAGATGTTCCTCGGCAGTGACATCAGCTTCCCCATTATATCTTGGTAAATATTTCATGTAATCTATGGCTGGGAATGCATGTAAGCCTACTGGCAGAACTAGGGGTGCATATCTGGCACCAATTATGACATCCATCCTATTAGCAGCCATGGCTTGGGAAATAGGAATCTAAAGAATTATGGGAGCTATAGGGGTGGATGCTAGATTGGATGATGAATTAGAGTCCAGAGTTGAATATGTATGAGGTTCCTTGGAATTGTGATTCTTATGGCTAACAAATTCAAGCTGATGGTGATGATGAAAGGAAGTAGACTCTTTGTGAACAACTTTTCCATTGAGGGGGGAGGTATATCTCTAAGCTACATTGGATTTACTTAATTTCCTTTCTGGCTCAGAAACTACTATTTCCTTCTCAGGGTTATGATGAGCCTTGTTGGCTTTACTGTGTTTAGATTTGGATCTGTTGAGTCCTTTTCTATATGCCAATATTTCTTTTATAAATTCTACTCAGTAGAGTCGCTAGGTGAAAGATGGCAGTCTATCTATGTCTGATCTTTGTTCACCATCAAAGTTCAAAGCTGATCAATGTTGTTCTCCTAGGGAAAGATATTTCGTTACTCTTTTCCCTGAAAATGGTGCTAGAATATGTTGGTCCTAAGGTCTGCACCTGGCTGCTAAAGGGAAAAGCTAGGCCAGCTCAAGTTTGTAATGACTGGTTTTTACAAGTAGGTTTTGTTGGTAAGCTTAAAGATAGGTTTTCAAAGAGGGTACTTTGGTAGGACAGGCCACACAGTATAAAAGTAGGTTGTCCTTTGCTAATGGTATGGGTATTAAATGACAACTGGGGGTGTGAAAATACAAACACAGAAATAACAACAAGAAATGCAATGAATCACTTTTTGTGTGAAAAATAAGACATAAAATAATATCTCAAGACTTAGATAAACATCTAGATGCAAATCATTCAACAAGTTGAAACAATAGTGGATATTTTGTTGAAGAATAGTTGTATGTCATGTTGCATAATTAACAAGAGATAAACTAAAACAATAGCTGAAAGAATAAGTAAATGTACATCGCACACATCACAAAATCTGCATTCAAGATAAGAATCAACACATAAGGATTTGAGTAAAAGAACACAACTGTCATCAACATATATTCACTAGGTAGAAAACTTTACAATTAATTGAGCAGGTCCAATTCCTCTGCTGATTCTACTTTCCTTACCAACACTCCCCACCCCTCAAACATACAAAGACTGCATATTTAACAGAGTTGCAGAGGTTCTCTCCCATCGAGGGGATGGGACCTAACTCTGGATAACTAATCGTAGAACAAATCATTAACTTAACTAAAACATTTGCATGGAGTACACCATGTATACTTCACACTGGACTTAACCAATAAGATTGGTTCTTATCATACACGGAACACCACTCATTTATTTAATCTAACATAATCCTAGAATTTATCAACTGAAAACTACTATTGTCCCTGATACTGAACTGACGCATGCGCTGGATGAACTGTGATTGGAAGAAAAACTAGGAGTGATAGAACAAGTTTCTGGGTCAAGTCCTAGCATGCCTACATGATGTTTGATGATTCTGGAGGGTAACCGATTGCATGGGAAGATATTCACTTGATCTGCTTCTTCACTGAATTTTTGGAGCATTCTGTAACTGAGACCGAGACATAACTCTCTTTTTGTAATAGGGCCTCGTCTTTTAAGTGCACTTCATTTCGATGTGTCAGCTGCCATATGTACTTTCGAAAAGCTTTGCTGGAAATTTTGTCGGCCCAAAGTTCATGGAGGGAGACATGGAGTCAAGCATCCAATAGGAGATGATATGAGTGGATGTGGACTACGTGGATGCAGATGATGTGGAGAGAGGAATCGAGAATGTGAGTGGAGGTGATGTGGAATGATATGCAGGAAGGAGTAGTGAGTGGAAGTGAGTAGAGGATAGATAACACATGGTGAGAGGGGCGGTATCGAGATGTGTGCTGGAATTATTCCAGAGGGGGGGGTAGGTGGTAAGTGGATTAGAGGGGGGGGGGGTCCAAAATCATGAGGATGTGCCATGTTAGGTGGGCCCGAGCGCGAGCAAACTGATTTTCTAGACCCCCCCCACACCGTTAAATGTAGAAAGGTCTGTGGGGTACAAAAACATGTGAGGACCATTGATCTAGGAGATGTGGATGTGCACAGGAGTTAGGCGCCCCACGACAAAACTTCATCTCTTTCACACTTTGTAACCTCAAATGCCACAGGAACTGTCGATATTACATCAATGTCGGATCTTCATCGTCCATCGAGTCATCCCATCTGTCTGCGTGTATTTCGAGTCTGAAATGGCCTGCTTTGATTCAATTCTAGCTTCTACAGAAGCTGACTTGGCTTTCACTGGATTTATCAAACCTGGATATCTCCTATATAGACAAAAACTTGGTTGACCTGCATATCTCCATTAGTGGAAAAATGATGGCATGCATTCGAAACTGAAACCAGACATCTGATCCTCTTTCAAGAAAGAAAAAAGATGGTGCAAAATAAGCAAATACAAGCAGGGGTCATGAAGCTGAATGATTAAGCAATGGGGAACGGGATAATCCAACAACCACAAAACTCAGAATGGATGGATGTATAGAGAAAAGGAGGTAAAAAGGGCAGAGATGCAGACCTAGGTTATAACATGAAGGAAAGGTCACAACTGTTGAGGGGATATAAAAGAAAATGATGGGTGATGAGGAAAGGCTATTGTCAGTTGCAGTTGGTATAGAGATCCGAGCGAGAAAGAGTTGTAGAGATGAATTGAAAAATTGAGTTGCAAAGCCAAGTGGTACATGTTAGTTACAGGAAAATTGTTGCAGAGAGAAATGACATTGCCTAAGGAAAAAATGGCTTCAACATCAATCCCAAAGAAACAAAGAAGTCTACTAGTAGTGATACCATTATTCGAAGAGACCCTCGAGGCATCTTCCTCATAGAATATATTTCCTAGGGATTATATACCACAAATGAAGTCGTCAACAAAACAAGTCAACTTGTCGAAGGATGCTGAGTACGATCTTTTGGAACTGAAGATACCACCTGTAGTAATCATGGAGGGAGACATGTTAGGAATGATACCAAATTCGAAGTATGTTGACCATGAAATTACATACAAGAAGAAATTTATGAAACTGACACCAAGTAAGTACTTGAAGAACTACATCAACACACAAATAAAGCTAGTTGTGATAGATCTAGAGATATGGGAAGCAAGGTTGCAGAAAGCGAGCATTCCGAACCTCTTCGACATACCACATTTTTGAAGAAGAAATGAAATAAATTGTCATGTAAAGATGTTACTGATATGTGTGCACGAAGGATACTTGTGGCTCGGTGAGCTGATCTCAATTGACATAGAATTGATTGTACACATTACTGAACTACCGTTGTAGGGGGAGGATCCTTCATCATTGTTTTTAGATAAGAAAAATAAGAAGGCTCTATCAGAGATCTTGAAAGAAAAATTCCATATGCATAGAGCACAACGCAACTTGGATGTCGCAAGCATATGTGATGCAATAGTGCAGTTCATGACACAATTTCTAGCTTGTAAAATTTTAAGGAAGTGTAGGAAACACCAAGTCTCAGTAGCAGTAATAACGACAAAAGAGAAGTGCATTGAGGGTGTATAAATGAACTGGGAAACATTTATTCTCAACCAGTTCATGATCGATTGTGAATAAGCATAGGATAAAGGAGCTAACTTTCACTATGTGTGGCTACTAATCCTAATTGTATTATCCTGGAGAGAGCCGAATGATACATGATTTCTGGGCATCAAGGATAAGCCTTGTGTAGTACAATATCAAAACTTATGGCGTACCACCCACAAGGTGCGATAGATGGACAATAATTCCACTTTTTATATTTACAAGGAACCAATTTACATCAGCATTCAGAAGACACCAAGGATTTTTCACCAAGTGGTCGAGGCATAGAAGGTAGTTGGATGATTTAAGGTAGGGCACCATCACATGTATGTGCAAGACAAAAAGGACCCAGATCAACAATGGTTTCCCACTTGGTACAGGTTAACTGAGGAGAAGATGGGACATATTATGGAATA
>JZKD02S0083444.1:573559-590681 GCA_000966675.3 Picea glauca
ATTTATATTAATGTAGCAGTGGTATGACCACTGTGAAAACATCTACATAGTTCAGACATGCATCATGTGCATGAATTCCAAGATTACATATATATCTTCCCTGATATAAATCCCAGAAATTCCCATTATGTCTTAGGATCCAAAACTTGGCTACCAAAAGCTTAAAAACCTGCTTACAATGTATCTGCTTGATGATCAAAAAAGGGCTAAAATCCTGCTTACATTGAATCTTCCAGAGAACCAATAGAGGGTCAGCTCCATTAGTGAAGAGGAACATAATTAAACATGCTAATCCAGATTTCAGGGTCCTTCGTTCAGTAGAGCCTTCATCCTTGCGTCAGTCTGGAGAGTCATCCTAGTGGCTTGAAGCTCCAACTTTTCCAGTCTTTCTTCCAATTCAACAATTTTTCCATTGACCTGTTGCATCGTGTATGTGAGGGCTTATACAGCTTCCTCTATGAGATGAATTAAATATTCCTTGAGCATCTCAATTATTGGGCCACCTTCCCCATCTAGCCGTAGGAGAAAACCTCTATGTGCACTAAGAATTCGCTTCAGATTACGAATTTCCTGTTCCAGAGAAGGGGGGGGGATTAGGGGGAGAAATAGAGTCAGAGATGGAGGCCATTGGGCAGGCTGAGGGAAAAACTAACAAAATTTGCAGGGTGAGGGACCAAGCATAACCAGATGAGCAAGACAAACAATCACCACATGGAAATGGGCTGCAAGCAACTGCCCCCCTTGATTTATCTGGAACTTGAACATGCGGTGCCATGATTCGAAGGGATATCGCTCGAGTGCCATGTGGGAGGGGGATGGCCTCAGTACAGTTCTGCATGAGGGGCGTGAGGGTAGGTTCATGTAAGAGGGAGTGAAAAGATGCAAACTGGAGGGTGAAGTACTAGCACGTGGGGGAAGCAACGAACTGTTGTGATGGGGAGGAGCTGCCATGAGTCAGGGCACGAGGAGGATCTGAGTGCCACCTATCTCGAGATTTCCAGCTAACCACCCACCATGTACCTCTACAGAAGGGGGGTGAAATATAGGGTCCCATTGAGAGAGAGTTGACCCTTGCTCAAGGGGGCGGTTGTGTTTATTGCCTAGTTCGCTTCGCCATTTAAATGTCGGAGCACATGAAAAAATTCAATCTTTCTGAAGGAATTAGAAAGCCTATGGATTTTCTTGAAGATTTGTTGAAGTTTCATTTGGTTTGGCAATGAGTTGGTGACCATGGATTGGATTAGGATCTGAGAATATCCTATCACCATGATTTCATTGATGGCTAGCTTCTGGGCTTGGGCGAGTCCTTACCAGAGGCTCAGAGCTTCTACTATGTTATTGGTTTCTTCCCCTAATCCCCAAGAGTATATTAGTTCTCAAAATTCATCGGGGTCATAGAGAACGCATCCCCCTCCCATCGCCCCTATATTTCCTTTCAAATCTTTGTCAAAGAAAAGGAAGTGATTGTGCTTAGTGTATCTCCAGTCTTCAAACTCCGCTTGCTCCTTACACAGCTCCACGGATTCATAGAGCTTGGGGGGAGAAAGGGGGGAATTTTAGATCTGGAGTGAGACTATGAATCCAAGCTTATTCAGAAGGGGAGAGAGGCAGAGTGTTGGTATTTTACCAAAGGAAGGAGAGGCAGTCACCCAGGAGGGATTTGGATTTGACAGAAACATGGATAGGGGTGGAGGTCTAGTTTCTGAAAATTCAGGCGTTTCTTTCGAGCCAAATTTTCCATAGAATAAATTTAGGGAGGGTCAGCCAAAAACACTTAAGTTTATCTTTGGACTTGAGCAGAAAGGGGCATAAGGAGGTCTAGTTTCTTAGTAGAGAAGGGATATCTGGAGGAATTTGGACAGTCAAGGCCCACTCTAACCGAGCAGAGCTCCAAAATTCTTTTGAGAAAGGAAAATTAAGGAGCATATGGTCGGTTGATTCTTCATGGGAGCAATAGAGAGGGAATCTTGAGGTACGTTCCCAGACTTTCCTCCTAACATTATCGCCCATCAAGATACTATTATGTGCTAAAGTCCAAATGAAGAAATCCACTTTAGGTAGACTTTTGAATCACCATATTTCTTTCCAAAGTGTCAGATCTCCTAGAGATTGGGGCGCTACAGTGAGGGTTTTGTAGCCTGCTGCTACTGAATAGTCCCCTGACTGGGTACCCTAGCCTCTTTGGTCCCTGATTCTTTTGGAGATTGGGGATTTCCCTCGAAGAAAAGAAATCAAAATCTCTTTTTCCCCATGTAGCTGGGTAGGGAAATCAGGGAAGTTCCAACTCTCCCAGTCTTTGGTTCCGTCGCTTTGCTGGTGGGAAATATCCTAAAGGGTGTTGATATTTTGAGCTTTTAGGGAGGCTTTAATGAGTGTCGTGCCCATAATGGTATCGATTGGGGGGTCCCCCATTATGGAGTCTTCATAGATTCATATTTTCTTCCCATTCCCTGGGATCCAAGTAAGAGCAGGAGTGAAAAAGGTGTGCGATTTTGAGCAGACAGAGAAGATTAGAGAGCCATGAGTTGTTTTAGGTGGTGAGTCGAGACATTGGAGCCTCGAGCCAGTAAAATATTTCTTCTAGATAGTTTTTTTGCACCAATATCTCCTCCCTGACACTACATTCCAAAGTAATTTCGCTCCTAGGGCCAAGTTTTGAGTGTACAGATCATGGAGCTGAAGACCGCCTTCATGGATAGGCCAAGAAATTTTTCCCCAGCTGACCAGTGGGAGCTTGTTGTCATTTTTTTCCCTCCTTTCCAAAGATATCAATGCAACAAGGATTTTATTTTAGTCATAATGACTTTTGGTGCCAACAGGATTGAACATTGATAAATTGGAATGCTTGAGAGGACAGATTTTATAAGGACAAGCTTACCTGTCGGATTTAACTAGCTTGAGACCCAGGTGCTTATTCTAACTTTGAATTTGTCGACTAGGGGTGCCCAGCAAGAGAATTTGGCAGAGGATTTAAAAATGGGAATTCCTAAATACTTGAAGGAATCCCATTGAGTTTTTCCTATTATTCCCATAATTCAAGTGATGTCAGTCATCTCCCTCGGTGTACAATTCTAGCCATAGATTTGGCTCTTCCTATAATTGATTTTGCTGCCCGAGATGGATTGGAATTTGTCTAGCTCCGATTTGAATTTTTTGGTCGATCGGGTTGTTTTTATTCCAAGGAGGATGGTGTCATTAGTGAACTGAGCATGATTGATGTCTCTAACCCCTTTGGTTATGCATAGTCCCATTAGCTCTTGAAGATGTTGACTCTGGTCCAATTGGAAGCTCAACACCGATGCCTGAATGGAATAGAGGAGTGGGGAGAGGGGGAAGCCTTGCCGTAGACCTCGGGTGGCTTGAAATAATCTAGATGCTCAACCATTGACTAGAGGTGCTATCCAAGGAATTCCAATGCAAGCTTCTGTCCATTTGACAAAGGAGTGGTCGAACCCAAGCCATTGCATTACGTCATAAAGAAAGTTGTGTCTTACCATATCAAAGGCATTTGCAAGGTCTAGTTTGGTTATCATACCTTTTTCTTTCTGGGATTGGCTTGAATGGATGGCCTCTTGGACAAGGATTATATTGTCACTGATGTTTCTACCTTTGATGAATCCTCCTTGATTTTTCAGGAAAATTGTAGGTAGGATATTTTTGAGCCTGTTGGCCATGATTTTAGTGATAATTTTGCAGCCAATGTTGTAGAGGGAGGTTGGCCTAAAACGGTCGAAGGAAGTGGCTTCTTTTTCCTTTGGGAAGAGGGATAGGAAGGTGGAGTTGGTGCTTCCTCCAATATTGCTGCAGGATTGTGATTTTTGAATCATTATATGGAGGTCATTATTGATAATTTTCCAGCAGAATTTGATGAATTGGGATATGAAGCCATCTGGACTTGGGGCTTTGTTAGGCTCCATGTTTTCTATATCTTTTTTTATTTTGTTTTTAGAGATCGGCACTGTGAGAGTTGAGTTGTATTCCATGGAGACCATTTTGGGAATCAAGTTTAGGACATCACAAGTGGTAGCTTCAAGGGGAGGGGGCTCTTTTGAATAGATATCTTTGAAGTGTATATGGGCAGCTTGCATAATGTCCTCAAAATTGGAGAGGGTTTGATCTTGGGTGTAGATTTCTTTGATAGAGTTGAACTGCTTTTGTCCTTCCTCCTGTTTGTGGAAGAAGTTTATGTTTCTATCCCCCGATTGAAGCCATAGAATTCTAGATTTATGCCACCAATAGTCCTCCTCTTGGCGAAAATCCTGATGAAGATTATTGTGCAACTGATGTTCTTTTTCCAAAGAGAGGGGGTCTACAGGGAGGAGCTCTACCTGGATTTTATGTTTTTCTAAGGCTTGTTGTGCTTCCAACCATTGATGGAGAGGGGTTTTGAGAGATTTGGCCCAGGATTTACGAGTCGCTTTAAGTTTCCTTAGCTTCTCTTCCCAGATGAAGAAGGGTGGGCCCACAATTGCCTCCTTCCAGAATGAGGAGACAATGTCTAGAAACCCTTCATGTTGAATCTAGCAGGGACTAAAATAGAATGAGATGGGGTCTAGGTTGCACTCTTGAGAGATTGTTAAAAGGATAGGTTTGTGGTCTGAGGAATTAAAGGGAAGAATAGTGGAATCAAGAGTAAGGCCAAGAAGAAGGAGGGAGTGTTGAGATAGGAATCTGTCGAGCTGAGCTATGATGTATCCCAAGCCTATTCCTATATTGGACCAAGTGAACAATCCTTTGGGAGGCTTAAGATCTTCTAGGTCCCAATCCAAAATTAGGTCATCAAAAGTTTCCCTGAGAGGGTCTCTAATGGGGGATCCCCCTTTTTTTTCCTGGGCATTTAGGGTGAGGTTCAGGTCCCCTGCTAGGATTATATTCTCTAGGCGATGTACCTGCAAGTAATCTTCGATAGATTTCCAACAATCTATTTTTTCTGCAAGAAGAACTGGGACATAAATGTTGAATAGGATTACCTGAAGCCCTATATCTTTATGGCGAAAGTTTGTGAATATCTAGTCTAAGAAGGTGAGGGAGTGAATCAGTTCGAGCTTGTTGGGGTTCCATAGAGTTCCTAGGCCGACTGAGGCACCTCGAGAGATTATGGCTATTCCTTCGCCTGATTTCAAAAATGTCTTTCTGTTCTGGAAGAACTGCTACTCTTCCAACTTGGTCTCTTGGACTAGGAGGAGGTATAGGGTGGCTATGCGCATTAAATTTTTCATTGCTTCAGCTTTTTGTTTGCTCCCAAGACCCCTACAGTTACAGGAGATGAATTTCATTACTTACCTTTGCTGGTGGTGGCCGTTCCTTTATGGAACTACCCTTTTTGCCTTGTTGTTCTTGGTTTGATCATCCCGTCGAGGGTTGATTGTCCTCCCTGCAACTTGTCTTTGTAGGTTTTTTCTTCTCTACATTCCTTTGCTGATTTCTTTCCTCTCTTTGAAGTTTTCTTAGTGCTTTTCACTAGTGCATTTGTGTCAAATTTCGATGGCACGTTCGACACAATTTCCACTTTATATTGCCGGGAGAACGACAAATAACAGACCCCCTCAAATGTCATTTCACATGACGTCGCTTTTTCGATGACATAGATATCGTCTTTATTGCGATGTTTTATGTAGACACATGTCATCTTGGATTTGACTGTCCAAACCCCATATAGCTTCCATAAGACCGACGTCTTGGAGGTGGCAAGAGAGACATCTTGGAGGTGGCAAGAGAGACGTCTTGGAGGTGGCAAGATCGACATCTTGGAGGTGGCAAGAGAGACGTCTTGGAGGTGGCAAGAGAGATGTCTTGGAGGTGGCAAGAGTGACATTAAGTGGTATCAGCTCCGACGTGGTTGCTATGGGAGAGACACTCTTGGAGGTGGCAAGATCGACGTCTTGGAGGTGGCAAGAGCGACGTCTTGGAGGTGGCAAGAGAGACGTCTTGGATGTGGCAAGAGAGACGTCTTGGAGGTGGAAAGAGAGACGTCTTGGAGGTGTAAATATCAATGTTAAGAGGTATCAGCTCCAATGTGGTTGCTATGGGAGCGACACTCCAAGACGTCACAATAGTGACTGTGTTTTAGGTATTTAAAAAAAAAATACAATATCAATATTGAGAAGGACATGTACATTAACCTTTGCTAAGATACTAGCCATATCAATATTTAAATCTATATCATCGGTCTTAGGCAAGGTTGGTTGAGGAGGAGTACTAACTTCCAATGGTAAAGGGGGTCTTCTCTAATGAGGTTTAGGATCACTAGGATATGTCTCGGGTCTTGTCTGAAAGCTCAAGTGCAATCATGTGTAACTTAGAGGGAACACCCCTATCACTTCACCAACCTTCTTTCACTTCAAGCTAACTTTCCTCCAACTGAAGGGGGTTTCCATCGATTAAGATTGCAAGGACTTATGGAAGGGAATCTTAATGTGGAGAGTGAATTCCAAGAAAAATGTGTTTGAGTAGCTTTAGATTATTGAAGAAAGTACTTGGAGGTCTCAAGATCAATGTCTTTTCATTGGACATAAGGAGTTAGTGTAGTGCTTCAATGGAGACCGAGGGAAAAATAAGACTTGAAAGTCTATCATAGGATTATCACCTCATAATCCTAGGTCAACCTCCTAGGAGAGAAAACCCTAAAGTTTATCCCCTTATAAACACTAGGTGTCATCCTATCCCTATTACACATAAAAAATACTCATTACGATGATGGCTTAGTGTCGTCATTATCATGTTTTGAGTGTATCATTTTGGCCACAAGTGTCTCAAGTGTCACAAAAACACACTACCATGTTGTCTATGTCATACCCATAACGACATCAAAAGGACACTTCAAACACCTCAAAAGACTAGTTTTGGAGAAGAGGAATGGTTTAACAATTAGTACAAGCCTTTTTCCACTGACAAATCCATTCAAATGTCATTTTTTGGAGGGGAGCACTGGCACTATGTGCACTCATTTAGGGATTGTTATAACGCTTTGGTTCCCCTTTTGGGGGAGTGCTACCTTTTCTGAGCGAATTTTTGAGTTTGTTGAGGCAAATCAGGGAAGAATCCCTCAATTCCTGAAGGTAGTTGGATTCGAGTATATGGTCAAGGCATGATCTTAGGGAGGATCCTCAATTGAAGGAGAGGAATACTCAACTTATCCCAAAGATCTCTTAAGTGGTTGGGCCTATCCAAGGCTATATAAGGATGCCTTCTCATGGTGAAAGGGGGTGGAAAGTATTGCAAAGAATATAACTTATGATCTCATGAGAGAGATTCCATCTGAAGAATATGGATTTGGTGTGTGGACTAATTGAGCAAGGGTTTAGAAAAAGAGATCTTGGTGAAGCTGTTTCACTCACATCTATGGTTGTAAGTATTCTTCATTATTGTTCTCATTAATATATAATATGCTTGGCCTGTTTCTTTCAAGTCCATGTTTGTTCCACATGAACTTGTCTGCAATAGATAGATCTATTTTTGAGCTAATATCAGTAGAGTAGGAATTCCTTTTTATCATTGTTTGTTCCACACGATCCATTGGGAATCTCAGGATCGAAGCTCAGCCCAGATTTTGACAGGACAAACGCTGTTAGCAAGGTACATATCTTTCTTCTCCTCCTTTGTTTATTAGCTTGATTAGACCTAAAAGATGTCAGTGTCCATGTTAAGCACCTTTCTGTCTTGACCTTAAGAGCTTAGAGACCAAGAGGGAATCCTCTTGTTCACTGTTACAATCCCTTCAAGAACTACTAGCACAAGATCAAGAAAACTATGTTTTAAACCCTAGGGGGATAACCACTTCTAACCCCTAGAACTAAACCCTAGCAAAGAAAATCCTTAAGGGGATAGCCACTCATAATCATTAAGGAAAACCTTGAATGATTCAATGAGTTAAGATGGATAAAACAAGGGAAGGGGATGATCACTCTCAATCCTTCCTTAGGGTTTCAAGATTTTTCAAGGAGACAAATTTAACATGAAACCATTACTCCAATAGATCACTCACCAAGATATCCCAAGAAACAACACATGCAACATAATGAAAACGCTTAAGATAAGTCACATAGCATTAAGAAAACCCATTTTCACGAAACATCCACCAAAAATAAAGAGAAAACATCCACTAGATCAATCTCCAAAAAATGTTCCTAAGTATAACACAAGATGCTTCAAAAAACATTTCTCAAATGAGGGGAAAAGAGGGGCTTTGGTGCAACATCTAGCCTCCAAGATCCCTTCAATTCTCTCTTTTTTGCTCAAAATCAGCTATGCAATCTTCAAATGTTCTTCAAGTGAGCTAGGTTTTCCTTCACCAAGCGTGTAAGAAAGACCCAACATCTTCCTTCACATGTGTGAATGTGGGATTCAAATTGAGATAACATCGTATCACAATCAAGAGCCCACAAAACCATCCAAGGAATTACCTTCTTTACCAGTTAAGCAAACAAAGAACCATTATCCATTTACACATGGGTGTAAGAGATTCAACACAAGAACATAACCTTCCTCAAGGGGTTGACCCTAAATTTCTCTTCCAATTCAAAATTAGAACTTCAATTTGAACCAAACTTAGGTAATCATTAAAGGTCGGCCCAACATTCAAATTTTATGTTTCTTTCCCCTTCTTTAGATCAACCCTCTAAGCATCTAAAGGGTCGTTGTCACATGCATATATATATATGACAATCCTGATCATTTTCCTTTGAAAATATATTCAAAACAAAGCTCTGATTTATGGGATAAAATCTCTCTATAAGACTTTGATTCTATGAGAAGTCAGTTCCTATTTGCTCAAGTCTTTGGGCCAAAAATGTCATAGAATTTTGAGCAGGTTCAACATTATGTAAAGTTCTAAGATTGGTAAAGTTTTGAGAAGCTATAAGATTATCTTCAATCTTAGAAGCATTCTCTTGTGCTTCTACAAGGATCTTTGGGGACTTGTCTCTTAACATAAATCCAAATTTCCCCTCAAAGGATTTTTTGTATTGAATAAGGACGATGACACCATCCTTTAAGCTAATGTCCTGAGGAATTTGATTGAGTAAATTTTCAAATCTTGTGTATAACTCCTCATAGATCATGAATAAATGACAATAAGTGCCAAAACCATGCCAAATCAACCACTAAACCCTAAGGTGCTCCATCACAAGCTCAAGAAGTATGCTTGAAATCCATGTAGCAAGAAGGTGAGAACTGCACATGAAACCCTAGTCCATATGTAAGTTGTTAGAAGAGATGTATGTAATAGAAAAGTTGTTAATTGAACATGTGTTCAAAGACACTGAAGAAGGACAATTATTGAAGACTACTATGGAAGTTGAAGATGATAAAGCTAGAAGGACTTGGAAAAAAGATGGCAGACAGTCTGAAGACAAAAGGAAATTGCAGATTGCAAAAGAAGGAATAGAAAAGAGGCATGAAGATAGCCTTATGTCATGATCAAACAAGGGTATATATACAGTGTAAACACTTGAGGTAATGGGATTATCTCTTCAAATTTTATTCAGTGATTATGAACCTATATTGATAGTTAATGGGCAGGAAATTGTGTTGAAAGGACATAAAGGAGCACTAATGGAAATGAGTCTTGGTAAAGGTTGCATTATGGAAGATGGTAGAACATAGATTCATAAGGAGAATTCAGTCCAAGGAGGTACATATAATCCAGTAAAGACTATGAAGTGGAAAGGAAAAGCGGACAGTCAAGAACCTAAGGATAAGTTGGCAGAGGCTGATGTACATTAGAAAAATGAAGATAAGTTTATTTGTACAAATTACAAAAAGAGAAATGGTAGATGTGATCAGAAAACTGAAAAGAGACAGGCAATCTCAGAGGATGAAGGCAAAGATTCTTTAGTGAACTTATATCCATTTTCAGTAATAAGAAAAGGGATTCAATGGAATGTGATATTCATGGTGGTAACAATAATTTTTACTGTTGTAAAAGGGACTTTACAGTTGAATGGAAACTCTGTTATATATGGTGATTTTGTTTCCTGTACAAAAACAAAGAGAAATTTAGCTTCTAAAATGAGAAGTTGACATATTTTGATTGAAAAGCATGAGGAATGGAAAAAACAACTTAGTGTCTTATAGATTTGTAAGAAAAAAAGGGGAAGAATGAAAAAGAAATGTGCAAGGAAGGAAGGCCAAAGAGAAGAACAAAGAACATAATTTAGAAATTAGACAGCATTCAGAACAATGTGAAGACAAAGAAGACTTTTCCAAGACAAGACAACATGAAGGAGGATATAAAAAGATTGGCATGTCATATGCACATCAAAAGGATGAAAAATTAGAGAAAATTTTGAGCAAAGTTAAGGAGAAAAGAGATGAGAAATATAATATGTTTTATGAATTTTTATTAACTGTTGAATGTGTTTTTCAGGGTGAAAGACAAATTGTTCTTGGAGATATATTTGCTTGTGCAAATATAGAGGAGTATGGGAGTTCTCAAAATGCAGACAATCAATTTTCCTTATTGAAGTAGCTGATGGTTATATGGTTTGGGAAGTAGCCCATGGTTGTATGGTTTGTGAAGTATCCCAAGAGCTAATTACATATTATATTGAATTGATTCTAAGTTTTATTATTGTAATTTTGAAACCCGGGGAGGATTAAAAACTGAGATTTTGAGGATCGATTTGAAACCTTACATAGTTAAAGTGTTTAAGAAAAGGATACTTGGTGATCCTTGTGGATGAAGAATAATTTGGTCCTTATTGGGCATCAGACTCTATGAATGGTTGGTGCTACAATTCGTGTTGTGCAATGCACTATCTACTTTAATGTGAGCAATGAATAATGTCTTATGCACTTTCATTGATTCTTTTTCCATAGTGTACTTGGATGACATTCTTGTGCTTAGTGAAACTCTTGGGATGAGAAAATGTTTCATTTGTAGCAAGTGCTTGAAACTCTTAAAAAAATCAACTTTTGATGAATTGGAATAAATATGAATTTGTCTAAGGCCTCAATCTATTTGGATTATGTAGTGGGAGGGTGTGAACTCAATATTAATCAAAACAAAGTAGACACAATAATATATGGCCTACACAAAGGAATGTGCATAAGGTAGGAAGCTTTGTTGGGGAAACCTAGTAAATGAGGAAGTTCGTTGCTTATTTCTCCAAAATAGAAACCCCACTCCATGCGTTGACCTAAAAAATACATGTTTTCCCTTGGGAAGAAGCACAATAATATTCTTTTCATAAGTTGAAACATAAAATCGACAATGCACCAATATTTCCACTTCAAAACTTGAGACAACCATTTGAGTTAAGTTGATGCATCACCCTCTGCAATGGGAACCATGTTGAAAAGATGCAAATCAATATGTTATCAATCAACAAAAGTTCTAAGCTTCCACTTTGAATTATTTCACTTATGACAAAGGGATTTGGGAATTGGCACAAGTAGTTAAGAAATGGAAGCATGATATCATGGGAAATGAAATAATAATTCATATCAATTTTCAACCTCTACAATATTTGTAGGCACAAAGCATGCCCAACAAAACAAGACACTATTGTTGGAAGGGGTTTCCTACAAAACTTTCATCTAGTGATCAAACACAAGAAGGGAGTAACATACAGTGACATATATTTGCCTTCTAGGCCACCAATTCCAACAAATTCATCCATATGTACGATCATGAAAGATATGTTTTTGAAGAGTCTAGAAATATACAAGACCAAACATGACTAGCATAGGAAGGAGGACAAGTTTCAAGTAGGAGCCCACATTTAGTCACACATGAGAAAATAAATATTGCAATATGATATAAATAAGTAAAATATTGGTTCATCATCAGATCTTCATTGATTACATTCATAACGGCCATGGCTTTAAAAGATATTCATTGATAACATTCATAACATTATTCACTTGTCAAAAGAATAACCTTTGATAGAATTCATAACATTATGCATTAATGCTTATCCATGTTTTCTCTAAAAGCTCATTCTTCTTGATAATTAGAAGTTGGATGTCACCTTGACTCTCCTCTATTCTAGAGTCATACATTTGTTTTATTGTATGTAAAGGGAATAACCATGGACGCAAGATGTTGCATGCATTATGTTTGATTATGGTGTTGGAATATTTTATTTGGTTCTTAGAAAGGATCATGTCATTGACAAGTTGAGGAACCTCACCAAGTCACCATGGAGTAAGTGCTTGCTACATTTAATTCCAAACAATGGTTTACTAATGTATCTGAACCAACAATAATTGTTTTACATTTCTATAAGACCATTGTCGACAAAAACATTAAATTCAAATCCTATTTTTATTGGATAACCATGTATCTAATTACCATTTTCCAGAGCTAATGAATCCAGAAATGTGGGCATCACACTAACCACGGTGATTGAGTTGGGTTTTATTCCTAGCATAACCTACATTTCATTGAAGAATGTTGTGACTTCATGGGAATGGTGAGTCTAGGAATAACCAACAATGTTTTCATTCCATAGATATGCTTACCTTTTCATAGAGGTAATAAATATGCACATGTAGACAGAACACCAACCATGGTGATTGAGTTGGATTTTATGCCTAGGACTTGTGTTTTGTTGAAGAATATCAAGGCTTCATAGGGACCTAATGATTGCATTCCAATCAAAGAATGAGAAATATTTTCAAGAACACTCTGTCGAACATTGTTTTCTAGTGTAGTCGCATGGGCCTTGGCCAAATATACATGCGGGTTCTTACAGAACAACATTATTTTACTTGATTTGGATTTTATGCCCTCGAACCAAATTGACCACATGTCCTTGAATGACTTGAGCAGGCACGTTGAATTTATTGATAAAACTCAAACCAAGACTCGGATTCACGAACCATCAGTTGCATTGGTTCCAAAGCACCTAGTTTCAACTATTGGGGCTCCTATGCTATCATTCAATTGATCGGAAAAGAATTTGTTGGAGTATCTCCAACACTAGGATTTTGGTCAATGAGGCATAGTCCAATTTCTGAAGAGGAGGTTGATTTTAAAGAAAAATTTGTCAGGTGTTTTTGGCTAGTGTAGTCACGTGGACCTTGGACAAATAGACTTGCGGGAGCTTACAAAAGTTTGTTATGCTACTCGGTTTAGATTTTATGCCACTGGACCAAATTGACCACATGTCCCTAAATGACTTGAGGAAGCGAGTTGCAACTCGCGATAAAACTCAAAACAGGACTCAAATGAATGAACCGCCAGTTGCATTGGATTAAAAGCACTACGTTTCAGCTAGTGGGGCCCCTATGCTATCATTCTGTCGACTGAAAAACCATTTGTTGGAGTATCTCCGACACTAGGGTTTTGGTCAATGAGGCATAGTGCAATTTATGAGCTCGATTTTCAAGAACACTTTGTCGAACATTTTTTTCTAGTGTAGTCGCATGGGCCTTGGCGAAACATACATGCGGGAGCTTACGAAAAAACATTATGCTGCTCGGTTTGGATTTTATGCCCTTGGACCAAATTCGCCACATGTCCTTGAATGACTTGAGGAGGCGAGTTGCAACTATCGATAAAAATCAAACCGGGACTTGGATACATGAACCATCAGCTGCATTGGATCCGGAGCACCAGGTTTTAGCTATTGTGGATCCTACACTATCATTCCATTGACCGGAAAACAATTTGTTGGAGTATCTCCAACACTAGGATTCTGGTCAATGAGGCATAGTGCAATTTTTGAAGAAGAGGTCGATTTTAAAGAACACTGTGTCGGGTGTTTTTGGCTAGTGTAGTCATGTGGGCCTTGGACAAATAGACTTGTGGGAGCTTACAAAAGTATGTTATGCTACTCGGTTTGGATTTTATGCCCCTAGACCAAATTGACCACATGTCCCTAAATGGCTTAAGGAGGGGAGTTGCAACTTGCGATAAAACTCAAACCAGGACTCAGATGCACGAACCGTCAGTTGCATTGGATTAAGAGCACTGTGTTTCAACTAGTGGCCCCCCTAAGCTATCATTCCATCGACCGAAAAGACATTTGTTGGAGTATCTTCGTCACTAGGGTTTTGGTCAATGAGGCATAGTGCAATTTTTGAAGATGAGCTTGATTTTCAAGAACAATTTGTCGGGCGTTTTTTTCTAGTGTAGTCACATGGGTCTTAGCCAAACATACACGTGGGATATTACAAAAAAACATTATGCTTCTCAATTTGGATTTTATGCCCTTAGACCAAATTGGCCACATGTCCTTCAATGGCTTGAGGAGGCAAGTTGCAACTATCTATAAAACTCAAACCGGGACTCAAATGCATGAACCGTCAGTTACATTGGATCCATAGCACCAGGTTTCAGCTATTGGGGCCCTTACGCTATCATTCCATCGACCAGAAAACAATTTGTTGGAGTATCTCCCACTGTAGGATTTTGGTCAATGAGGCTGTTGGAAGATTGGTTGTTGTCATTGATGTCAACCCTAGTCACGGGTTTTGGACCACAAGATTGATGAAGGTATTTGGACATGAAGGAAAATGCGCATGAAGATACAACACCCATGGATGGATAGTATACATCATGTTGTTTTTGGTGGTATGTGGCACGTCACGTGGATACTCATGGTTGAGGAGAACTGAATTTTTCAAGATGACAAAGTGAATTGAAGAAGAAAGTATATGTAGGCCTTGAAGATAATTAAAGAAAATAATTACAAAATAAGAAAGTGTCAGGTCGGCCCTAATGTTAAAAGGAAGTGACATAAATGGTATAAATAAATGTCATTATACATTCATTCAATACACAAGTCTAATTTCAGAGGAAATCAGAAGTAAAGAAGGTCAGATTTCAAGGGAGGATGAAGTCTTCTGGTGATGCATTCTAAGGTATGTTATTTTCAGGTCATCTTACCATTTTCGCTATAATTGGTTTTCTAGAATGATTCAGATGGTGAAATTGATATGGTATTGAGAATACATGTCAAGGTACCTATGGTAAAAGTTTCAGATCTTGAATCACTATAATTATGGAGATACACTCTGTGGAAGATAGGGTTTTTGACCAATCCAGAAGCTAGTCAATAAACAGGTGTTCCAGGTAAACCAATCACAAATTCTTCATAGAGAATCCAAATGAAGTGGGAAAATTTTCATTGGAAATATTACAGACTTTAATTTCTTGTGTGCAAGTTTCAGAATCAGATGTTAAATATTGAGCGCGGGGCATTCTGTCCAAGTTCACTCTCCTAAATAGACCAGAATTGAATAAAGTCTACCATTCTTTTTATAACTTCTTTTTGGGGAGGATTAAAGGAGTGAAACTTGGAGGAGTTTTAGAGAATACATTGAGTAATATTATCTACATGATCAAAGTACTCCGATAATTAAAGAATTGTAGAAATTGAAGAATTCTCAGGAAGCATTATCAGGTTCTATGTGATGATTGGTTGATGGTGATGATTTAATGTAAAGTTTTATTATCTGTCATGTATTCTTGGGTGGAAGGAAGGGACAAGGATGGAGAGTTCCAATATCTCTTGATATTGGAATATTGTATCTTCCTCTTGGAGGTTTATCCCTCCCTTTACATTTGGAAGATGTAGCTACCTTTGGAAGTCATTACTTCCCTTGAACAACAACTATTGATTATTTATCATATATTGTGCATGGTGTACTGTGGTGTATTGGTGTAACTCTTATACTATTGTTCATTGCTTATTGGATATAATTGAATGGTTTAAGTATAAGTTGAAAAATGTTTTAAATTGTACTTGATACTGATTCACCCCCCTCTTAGTATCAACAATTGGTATCAAAGCAGGTCACCTTTAGTATAGTTTAACCACTGGAAGGAAGATCCTAAGAAGAAATGGAAGACAACATTCCAAATGGGATTCCACCATTTGATGGAATCAATTTTGAATATTGGAGTAATAGAATGGAAACTTACTTGAAAGCTCTTGGGGAAGATGTTTGGTTCTCAGTTGCTTCAGGATATAATCCTTTAAAGAAACCAAAGACTGTAGCTCAGAAGGAAGCAAAAAGGAATAACAAATTGGCAATAGATATTATCTTGGATGGATTGATAGATTCAGTGAAATCCAAGGTGGGATCATGTGCATCAGAAAAAGAGATTTGGGACAAGCTACAAGACCTTTATGCAAGGGAAGAAGCAGAAGAAGAAAAAGAAGTTGAAGAAAATTTCAACATCTCAGATTTCAATGAAGCAAATAGAGGTCAATTCTTTTGATTTAATTGTGAAGGAGTAGGACATGTTGAATTTGAATGTTCTCATCCAAGGATTGGAAGAGATGACAATGAAGAAGAAGAAAATCATGAAGTAGAAATGATTCAACAAGAAGATGAGAATCTTAAAAAATTGAAGCATATTGAGATTGAAAACACCAAGATTAAAGACATGCATAGAAAACTAAGAAGTGAATTGGGTAGTTATGAAAAGAAAGTTTTAAGATTAAAGAAACAATTAGAAGACTTTCAGAAACTAAGAGAAGAAACCATTTCTTTGAAAATTCTACTCAAAGAAGCAAGAAGAATATCATAAGTAAAGAAGGTCCAAATGATGAATAAAGAAGAAGATTGTGAGAAACTTGAACAAGAAGTTGTCTCATTGAGGAAAATCTTAAGAAACTCTCAAGTGCCAAAAGAATTAACACATCTTGGATGCATGGGTGAAACTTCATACAAAGAAGATGCAAATACCAACAAGAAGGTTTAAGAAAGAGCTACACAGACAGTTGATGAGAAATGGACCAGGATACCAGAAAGAATGAATGATTACAAAAGAGATGAATATCCAAGAAGAGCTCCTACCTTCAGGAATCAAAGAAGCTTCAATCAGTACGAAGGAAACTACAAAAGAGTAGATCATGAACCTAGATGGACTACATCACAAAGAAGGTCACTTACTCCTAGGTATCAAAATTTCTTTCTTGGTCACTGTTATACTTGCAAAAATTTTGGACATAAGGAAATTAATTGCAGAATCAATGAAAGGAGAAAATACACAAGAAACATGAATGGTGTAAATAGAAGATATCAAAATAATCATGGATTTGTCAAAAAAAGTTATAATTCATTTTACCCATTGATGAACAAAAATATTGTATGCTACAAATGCAATTATCTTGGTCACAAAGCACGAGATTGCAGATATATGAATGAAGATGTCCCTATGCCA
>JZKD02S0083444.1:603958-617923 GCA_000966675.3 Picea glauca
CTAATTAATCCCAGAGAGCCAAGTCCATTATGGAGGCTCAAGGAGATGTAGCCCGGAGGGGGGTGAACTCCTTTATCATGTTGTTCTTGTTGTGAGTTTGATGGTTTATTTGTTGTAAGTTGTGTTGCTGTGTATTGATTTCAAGTACATGTTTAACCATATAAAATAACGTTTTCTCGCACATAAGTATTTACAAGAAGATACATGCACATTTAAAGGAAGAAGAATAAACTTAACACATAAGTTTATTTTGCATATTTTAACACATGAAGCAAGGCCTGTTAAAGTTTATTTTAATGAAGTAGGGGTGCTTTCATAGCATAACAAGTCAGCCTTCTATTTTCAGATCATAGATCAAGTGAAAGGAGTGCACAAAAGGACTCTATTTTGAGTTCTGAGAAAAGAGAAGTGTGCAGGGGAAGACACTTACAGTGTTACTAAACACTCTGTAGGCTCAGCAAGGCATGATTGAGCAAGAATTTTCCAAGAGGGAACTTATATCTTTTGAAGGAGAGAAAGAAACAGAGTTGTTGAACACTCTAGAGGAAGACCTGTGCAAGGAGTGCACTAGGCCAACACTCAGATGAAGTGTTGAAAGGCAACCATCAGGAGGCTAGTCAAGCACAAGGAGCATGTAGAGAAGCGAACTAGTTTTAAGTTCCAAAACTCAAGAGGAATAGTTCCTTTTGCACACAAAGTTCCAACAGAAAGGAACAACAGGCTGAGACACTTCGAGGTCCAAGCCGTAGAAAAGCGCAGGAAGGATAGCACAACATTGTGCAAGGACCCTACAAGGAGTTGTAGAGATCGAGAAACCCTTCGAGGTTTCAGAGCGAGAAAGCTCAGAAGAGAAAGTGCAAAGTTTCACGCAGAGCGCAAGTGTGCGCTAGGGTCGAGATTGAATTTCATTGCTAAAGCTTAGGACAGATAGCATTTCCAGAACGTAGGCAAGACCTAAGGTCACAGGGCTCACAGAAGATAGAATGAAGGCCGAGAACTTCGAGCGATTCAAAATCTTCCAAGTCTGGGAAGAAAGGTGCCAAAGCTCAAGAGGAGGAGCACAACCATCGTTGGATCAAGCAGAGGGAAGATCTCGACCATTGGAACCCATGTCTAGACAATGAGAAGCGAAGCGTTGGAGGAGATCTAGATTGTTGGATCCAGAAAAGGACGTGTGGTGCGAGATCATGAACTACGGGAGAAAGCACTACGGGAGAATCGCGAAGGAGAAGGTTGAGATTTGAGATCGTCAAAGGCTGGAGTCCCAGAATGGACGATAGTCATAGATATGAAAGCACGGAGGACCAATAACTGTTGGATCCAGAAGAAAGCGCACGAGGCTTGAACCCTTGTGTATGCAGGAGAGTGGACTCGTCAAAGTCCCGAAGTCTCAATTAGATCAAAACCATCCATCATCAGAGGTGACAGGTGGCAGTAGATCCTAGGTGTTCGTGGAACCAGACACCGGAATATTTGTAAGGAGCAGAGGAGCAAACTCGCGATACGTGAAGTCCCGAAATCATCAGGACCTTCCATCGGGAGGGACATGTGGCAACCGATCAACATTTCATTGACTCGTGACTTGGAGAAGTCAAAGGCCAAGTTTGCGAAAACTCGCAAAAAGATCACATTCATTGATCAAGGAGCGATCTGGACCATTGATCATCTAAGGAGAATTTCAACATTTTGGGGATCGGGAGAACAGAGGTGAAAGGTCTTTTGACTTTGCGATACGTGAAATCATGAAATCCTGATACGCAAAATCCCAACGTGATCTGAGCTATTAGATCGTGGAAGAATCAAGAACATCATATTGGGAGCTCCAAAATTTTGACATTTCGGGAGTCGGGGAGTCAGGGTTGGCTAACTTGTAAATTCTTGACATGCAAAATCGTGACGTGCCTTTTGTGTAGGCGTTCGATCACAACCTGTGGGCGTGTGGAAGTGAGGTTTGCACTTGGCACTTAGTCACACAAGTGGAGTTTCACAAGGACCTGCAGATTTTTTTATGGGATTCCAACAGGGAATCTAAGAGTTGCATCAACTCGATAGAGAGAAGAATGATCTTTGAGCGGGAGGTTAGCGGACCCTGCCAAGGTAGAGGTAGGGGGGTCTGCGTCAAAGTGGTATCAGAGATGATTTTTCATCTGTATATTTTAGGTGAAGGAGGTAAAGGAGATAGCCTAATACTTTCAAGGTGGTATAAGAGCGAGAATTTTCGTCTGTAGATTTCAGGCAGAAGAGAAGAAGAAGAAGAGAGAGTGTTGATGCTCTATAAATATTGTTGCAAGGTGTGCAACAAATGGTAGACAACCAGGTGGGCTGAGCCAAAAGAACCAATTACGTTCTTGAGGGCAGTATGGCTACTGAAGGCCATAGGAGTGGTCAAGGCAATGACCGCCAGTAGAAAAGTAAGGTTGATATAGGCCAAGAGCTCAGCGAGGTAAGAGCATGAATGGAGAAGCTTGCATTCAAAATGCAGTAGGATGCTAAAGTGCATTGGGTGTATGAATGGACCATGAAGAAGAAGGTAAAATGGGTGATTAAGAAATTGTTGGCTAGAGGAAAACAAAGACTATTGAGAAGATGGCTAAGGTATGTTGAAAGACTCAGAGATGAAGAGGAGATGGTTCATATCTGTGAGCCAGAAATCGGGAAGAGTCTCAAATACTTCCAGGTGGGCAGTGAAGAAAGTTCAGATTTCTAGGTGGGCAATGAGATGGGATCATTGGAGGATCTCATAGACTGCCAGGAGGGTAGGGCAGAAATTCTAGATTGCCAGGTGGGCAAGGGAGAGGAGATGAGACTGTCTGATAGTCTCATGAACTCGGAGGTGATTTTGGATCAACAAGGAGTGCTGACAGAGAAGGATAAGAGGAGTCTTCTGATCACTGGGGAAATTGAGGTATTCCTACCACATAGCCCAGTAGAGGCCAGAGATTATGTTGCATAGGCAACAAAAGAAGACGAAAAAACATCTATGAATGTCAAAGAGGAGGAGAAGGAGAAGATACTGATGTCTACCCCAGTAGAACATGAGCATGCAGATGAGATGCTCACTCCATGGGAGGAGTTAGAGATGTTGGAGGATTTGTTGAACAATCCAGATCCAGAAGATGACTTCCATGAGAAGAAAATCATGCAGATCGTAGGAGAAGAGAATTCAAAAGAATTTCTCAGAAACTTTAGTCAGGAAGATGAATAGATGATGACTGCAGCACCGAATCTTGCAGCAGAAGATGAATCAAAATTCCAGTCTGAGGAGCAGTTGGAAGAAGATGAAGATGAACTAGCAGAAGAAATGACAGAAGCTAGTCTATTATTCGAAGTGACTGAGCAGAAAATCAGTCAAAAGGAGACTGCAGGATTGGAGTCTGCAGTAGAATGGAGACTTAGTGCCACAAGAGATGGAGATGAAAATAGCAAGGGGGATCGAGTTGATCTTCCCATCAACAATAAATAAGTGTAGGACAGAAGACTTCTAGAGAGCCAACCAGTTGAGCAGTTGGAAGAGGTGATTCAAGAGATCAGAAGGCTAATGTTGAGGTCAGCACATGAGACTTCCAACAAGGAGAAGCTGAGCAGAAGGAATCCTGCAAGAGCAGCAGGGAAGCAACAACAACAACAACAACAAAGTAGTGGAGCAGATGGACAGCTCCAAAGAATAGTTTGGGATCGAGGTGGATTTCAACAGAGCTGGGAATCTCATGAGCAGGAGCTCATGAAATTTTCGCAGTAGTGGAGTATGATGCAGGAGCATCGATCCAACCTAGCGACGTGCCAGCTATCCAACACATTCAACGTGCATTCATTGGAGGAGAGCGACATCATCCCTCATTTCAAAATTTGAATTTTGATTTAAATGTTTGTAAGGCTGAAGATATAGATCTGATTCAGACTAGACATCCATTGAATGTAATTGATTGTAAATTAATGAGAGTAGGTAGCTTGGAGGGAAGAGCTCGAGAAGCCCCTTTTGTCAAAATATCTTTGTATCTGGAATTCATTATTTTTTGAAAGAGGAGTAATTTCTTTCAGAGACAAGTGAAGAGAGGAGAGCCAAGACTCTGTTGCAGTCCGAGCTTACCCATATTGTAATTGGATATTCATATTAATACAAAGAGAATTTTTTCCTGCATGAGAATCTTTATGTGTTTATGCGTTTATGAATGAATGTATTTTATGTGTTTATATGCATATGTTGTAGATGTATGTTAGGTTCCATCTGCAGGGATAGACAGAATTCATTTTTTGAGAGTTTTCTTTGATTTTAGACTGGGTTCTTTGTGGCTTCATGCAAGGGATTGCATGACAGAGTATTGAGGAATTTGTAAGCCAGTGAAAAGTGTGCACATCTGAGTCTACAGAATTCAGGAAAAGACATGCTAGGAGGGCACACCAGGGAAGTCATAAACTCAAGGGAGAATCCTCAAGGTTGTTGAACACTTTAGAGGTAGGACTTTGCAGAGGAAGGCATAGAGAGAAAACGGAATTAATGAAGATTATATAAGAGATCTACCAGGTGGGCATCGAGTAAGTGCAAGGAGTGCACAAAAGGACTCTATTTCGAGTTCTGAGAAAAGAGAAGTGTCCAGGGGAAGAAACTTATGGGGTTATTGAACACTTTGTAGGCTCAGAAAGGCATGCTTGAGCAAGAAGTTTCCAAGAGAGCACTTATATCCTTTGAAGGAGCGAAAGAAATAAATTTGTTGAACACTCTGGAGGAAGACCTGTGCAAGGAGTGCACCATGCTAACACTTGTACGGAGTGTTGAAATACAACCATCAGGAGGCTATGCAAGCACAAGGAGCGTGCAGAGAAGAGAACTAGTTTTAAGTTCCAAAACTCAGGAGGAATAGTGCCTTTTGCACACAAAGTTTCAACAGAAAGGAACAACAGGCCAAGACACTTCAAGGTCCAAGATGCAGAAAATCTCAGGAAGTATAGCACAACAGTTTGAAAGGACCCTACAAGGAGTTGTAGAGATCGAGAAACCCTTTGAGGTTTCAAAGAGAGAAAGATCAGAAGAGAAAGTGCAAAGTTGCATGCAGAGCGCAAGTGTGCGCAAGGGCCGAGATTGAATTTTGTTGCCAAATCTTAGGAGGGATAACATTTCTAGAATGCAGGTGAGACCCAAGGTCACAGGGCTCGCAGGACGACAGCCGTAGATCTGAAAGTGCGGAGGACCAAAACCCATTGTATACAGAAGAAATCGCACAAGGCTTGAACCCTTGTGTATTCATGAGAGTGGACTCGTCAAAGTCCTGAAGTATCGATTAGATCAGAACCATCCATTGTTAGAGGTGACAGGTGGTAGCAGATCCGAGGTGTTCGTGGAACCAGACACTGGAATATTTTCAAGGAGCAGAGGAGCATACTCGTGATATGAAAAGTCCCAAAATTATCAGCACCATCCATTGAGAGGGACGTGTGGCAATCGATCAACATTTCGCTGACTCGTGACTTGGAGAAGTCAAAGGACAAGTTTGAGAAAACTCACGAAACATGAATTCATGAAAATATTACAGCCATTGATCAAGGATCGATTTTGACCATTGATTGTCCAGGGAGAATTTAGGCATTTCTTGGATCGAGAGAATGGAGGTGAAAGGTCTTTTGACTTCGCGATACATGAAATCGTGAAACCCCGATGTGATCTAAGTTGTCAGATCATGGAAGAATCAGGACCATCAGGGTTGTCTCACTTGTAAAGTCCCGACACGTGAAATCGTGACACGCCTTTTATGTGGGCGTAAGGTCACAACTCGTGGGCGCGTGGAAGTGAGGCTTGCGCTTGGCACTTGGTCCTCTTCCCAAGGTTTCGTCGACGCAATTTCCAGAGATACTCCAACAAATGGATTTTCAAATTGATCACTTGTCCCTAAATGGCTTGAGGAGGTGAGTTTCAACTCACAATAAAACTCAAACCAAGACTCATATGCACAAATCGTCAGTTGCATTGGATTAAGAGCACTGAGTTTCAGCTAGTGGGGCCCCTCCACTATCATGTCGCGTAATATCCCCTTTAATGATTGTGGCTACTTTAGTTTATTACTGTAGTATTTAACAAAAACTTTGGTTTGAGTCTTTTGTCAAATAGTTGATGGAAATCCTCTGTTCTCACTAATAAACCCTTTCTTTGCTGGTCGTAGCTTAATTCTGATATAAAGTTTTTATCAAACAGTTTGTGAGCATACTCTAATCCTCCATGTAACACTTATATTGGTTGTTGTTTTTTTATGGATTTATTGTTTCGATTTTCTTATGTAGCTTTCATGATGAATGATGTTTACTTGCCACCAATAAGCTTCATGTTCAAACTATCTATTTTAGCAGAGTTTACAAGGAAATAAAAAACAATACAACAAGGAAAAATGCATACAAAGATTTTTTTTTATTGCAATAATCTGAGTTGTTACAAGCTAGCCATATTATAGGTTCAGGTCACCCTCTTCTGGATAGGAATGGATCAACACAATGTCAAATTTTACTTAGGGAAAAAGCAGTCCACTTTAGTCATAAAATGATGTAGCTCTATTTTATTATTTCCTATGTTTGATACAGGATGGAAGAACAACAAGAGTATTGTGGTAGTGGCTATAGGTTTCCCCAAACAATTGGCAGCCAATACACTTGATGAAATAAGGGATTAACTCCCTTCAAAGGTTCTGCAATCACTATTGTAACAATACACCCTCCTTTGGCACTCTACAGCCCTTCGCAATCAACAATATGCCCTTCACTATTCAAGTGCTCCCTCCTTAGAGACAAATGCGCCCTACATGAGATATCCAACCTTTAAATGGAGAAATAATGGCCTAGAACTCGGCCGTTGCCTTCAATAATTCACCCAGCTAGTAAATAAACATTCTCTTAGCCCAAAATTCGCCCCAATAGTGAGGTATTCATCCCACAATGAAAACAAATGACCCAACACTTCATAAAATCTCCCAACTGCAATATTTCATCAATGAGAGTGCTTGGGTTTGTATGCAACTAGCCGAGCTTCATAAGAAAGACGTCCAACAAGTATTTTTAGTTCAGATCTAGATTAGAGTGCATCCAAATAGTGAAATAATGCGCCCAATAGGACAGGAGCCCGTCCCACAATCACTAATTCGCCCCACACCCTAAAATCTTAGCCATCAAAGTGATCTCTTCCCATAAAATGACTAGCTAGGGTGTATCATTGCAACACCGAAACCAATCCTAGTATTTGTCACCGAAACCCTCAAAACCCCAAGCTCTAAGATCTCTCCAAGACAAGAGGCCGAATACAAAATAATCAATCATCATCATGAGATAATAGAGGCCCCTATATCTCCTTTATACCCCCTATTCACCTTGTCTCTCCAAGTGAATTTTTTATTTATTTTATTATTCATTGATTAAATCACTTAATTAATTAACTAACCCTTTTAACTCTAAAAAGTGATTTATCTATCCTTATGGATTCTCCGGCCACTAAAAGTCACTTCTCATCATCTTATCCTGTAGTGCTCTTCCTCCCGATTCCGATGAGCTATTACTCTAAAAGGTTTCTCCAAGTAATTGTTAAGGTTTAAGCTATTATTAGAGTTCTTTGCATTTCACTAGATAACAATAGCATAAGATAGGATCATTGATAAATACACAATCACAAGAGACACATCATTTATCCTAGGAAACCCTCACGGGGAAGAAAACCCAACAAAACTTCCTTATTATAGATAGCCAATACAATGCCAAGAGATTACTCAAACAAATACATAAATTCCTCTCCCAAGAATGCACCTCTCTCTCTCTCTCTCTCTCTCTCTCTCTCTCTCTCTCTCTCTTCTCCAACCGCAGCTCTGAAACTTGTCTCTCAATGAACAAGTGAGTGTGTATCTAAGTGAGGTGCTAGGCTTCTTATTTATACAATTCCGGCACATGTGGAAGTGTCTTTTCACTGGCAGGGCCGACTTCTTCTCCTGGGTGGTTATAACCACCTTTAATATATTATGGGCCCCCTTTAATATATTCTGGGGCCGACTTCTTATTCTTCCTATTACAATTATGTTTTGACCAATCCATAAAAGGGGATCTGGTCATTTACACTATCCGACATGATCAATACACAATAGGGGATTGATCTAATGAATGATACATCAATAATAATTAGAATACTCATTGTAGTTACATTATTTCAACACTCCCCCTTAACAGGAAGGGTATTCTTC
The DNA here is from genome assembly GCA_000966675.3 of Picea glauca. Lineage (NCBI taxonomy): Eukaryota > Viridiplantae > Streptophyta > Pinopsida > Pinales > Pinaceae > Picea > Picea glauca. Next base: position 612,160 of record JZKD02S0083444.1, read on the forward strand.
AACAACATCAGGCGAGAGAGAGGACAACATCATCAACAACATCAGGTGGGTGAGAGGACAACATCATCAATATCATCTTGGAACATTGACTGACGTATCTATAAATCATCGAATGTTTTTCTCATCGCCATCATCGTCATTCTCAGTGGAATGAAATCATCATATGCATCAATATGGATTAGTATAAAACTAATACATCATCATCACAGCACGAGGCTGGTCACATCATCACAACACGAGGTTGGCTCATCATCACAGCATGATGCTTGCACACTACATAACAATTAAGCTATAATCACAATACTAGACTGGCTTTACATCACAGTAATTAAGCTAGAAGAACAATACTAGGTTGGCTTTATGTCATAACAATTAAGCTGGAAGCACCGTACTAGACTGGCTTTACGTCACAACAATTAAGCTGGAAGCATAGTACTAGTCATATCTCAACACAACAATCTAGATTGGCTTTACATCACAACAATTAAGCTGGAAGCATAGTACTAGGAATATCTTAACACATCAATCTAGACTAGATTTACATCACAACAATTAAGATGGAAGCACAGTACTAGGCATATCTCAACACAGAAATTAAGCTGGAAGCACAAAACTAGACTAGCTTTACGTCACAACAATTAAGCTAGAAGCACAGTACTAGCCTAACATATATCAACACTACTCCCCCTTTCGAGGGAGGTCCTTTTAGACTATACCAAGATTATCTCAAAAGTGCTCAAACTTTAGACAAGATAGAGGCTTGGTCAACACATTGGAAACCTATTCATCTGTGCTAACATATTGGAGCTTTATGGCTCCTCTCTGCACCATGTCACAGATGCAATGATATTGGATCTCTATGTGCTTCGACTTGTCATGAAATATAGGATTCTATGTCATATTTATGCATCTCTGGTTGTCACATAGGATTGTGTTTGCTTCCATATCTAGGTCAAATAGACCAGTCAATAACTTATGAAGCCATATAGCTTCGCAGCTGGTAGAACACGCAACAATGTATTCTGCTTCCGCTGTACTAAGAGCAATGCTGGATTTCTTCCTACTCTTCCATGAGATCATGGTTGATCCCAAACTAAAAAAACATCCTGAATTGCTCTTCCTATCAGAGATACTTCCAGCCCAATCTGAATCATTTTACCCACTCAGTGTGAAATCATGATCTCCATCATAGTTGAGACCACAATGTAATGTACCCTTAAGGTACCTCATCACATGTTTTGTAGCAACTATGTGAACATGTCTGGGTTCTACCAGAAACTGACTCAAGGTGTTCACGAAAAAATAGATATCTGGTCTGGTGTTCGTTAGGTACATCAACAATCCAATGATCTGTCTATACAACATAGCATCAATCAATTTTGACGAAGTGTCGACCAGTAGCTTCATATTCGAATCCATGGTTGTATTCATGGACTTGCACTCCAACATGTCGAATCTCTTCAGGATTTCGACTGCATACTTCCCTTGGTTAAGGAAGATTCTCTCTGGACTCTGCCATACCTCAAGACCTAATAAATAATGCATTAGGCCAAGGTATTTCATCTTAAATTCTGAAGTGAGCTTCTTCTTACATTCGGTGATGAGATTTTCTTCTCCAGTTAAGAATAAGTCATCCACATACATGAATAATATCACTGGCTCATCGTTCATAACCTTGAAGTAGAGGTTAGAATCTTCTTTACTCTTGGTAAAGCCCAAGCTCGTAAAAAAACCATCTATCCTGCCATACCAAGCTCTAAGAGTTTTGTTCAATCCATACAAATCCTTCTTCAACTTGCAGACATGAGTCTTCCTGTCTTCAACTTCAAATCCTTGAGGTTTCTCTATATACACTTCTTTTTCAATAACACCATTTAGAAAAGATGTCTTTACATCCATCTGGTGTAACTTCCACTTCATCTTAGCTGCAAGGGCTATGATGGTTCTAATCGAAGTGTATCTGGCTACATGAGTGAATGTATCTTCATAGTCAATGTCTTCATTTTGAGAAAATCCACGAGTGACAAATCTTTCTTTATACTTCTGAATACTTCCATCAGTAGCATGTTTTATTTTGAACAACCATTTGGAAGATACCACATCCTTACTCTTTGGCCTAGGAACTATTTCCCATACATCATTCTTTATTATGGATTGGTATTCCTCTATCATGGCGCCTACCCATTCTTTCTTATGAATGGCTTCATCAAAGTAGGTAAGCTCCTTCTCTAGGATATCACACATCAAAGCTGTATAACTGGAGAATGGCTTAGGTCTCATCACCTGTATTATGGTTCCTTCGGGAACACCATACTTCTCTCCATCTTGAATAAAATCCCTAGCCCAAGAAGGCTTTCTCTTATGGGAGATCATCATCTATGGAGGTTCTTGAAATTCTACTATGTCGTGATCTTCTAGAATTTCCTCACCAGGGGAAGCTACGACTTTCCTCACTGGTTCTGCAACTCTAGGAACCTCCCTCACTAATTATGTAACTCTGGGAGCTACAGGTTCCTCTTCATATACTTCTTCAAGCTGACATCTTCATGATTTCTTGAGCTTTGCATCTTCATCAAAGGTCACATCCCTGCTAATCTCAATGTGATGGTGACTTGGTGTTACACATGAAATTTGCACACCTAGGTACCTCGCCCTAAGTGTCGTAAAGTGACATATACGCATTTCATACACCTTGACACCATGGAATAACCTATATCATAATCCCTAGTCAATGTGGAGGAGGGATATATTACATGAAGGCCAAAATAAGGTACACATGAATTATTATTAATATTCATGAAAAATAAATGGATTAAGTGTGAGAATCCAGTGCACATGAATTATTATTAATATTCATGAAAAAGAAAGTAATTAAGTGTGAGAATCCACCTCACATTTGGTTTCCTATTTTTTAGGGAAGGTGGAGGATCTCATGGATGGTTGAAATATTTCCTCCTTAAAATCCTTGAGAGATATTTCCTCCCCAAAATCCATAAATTCTAAATGCCTTGGAGACCTCACAATATCCCACAAATATTCCCTTCTTTCCTGAGGGTTCCATCTTGTTTCTCTTCTCTTTTGGAATATGTATAAATACTGGGCAGGGAAATATTTTGAGATGGATTACCTATGGATTCTTTCCGGTGAACATCTCTTCCAAGGTATTGAACCCGAGTGCACTATGGGACAATTGGTTTTGTACATATATGGCTGTCATTGCTGCTTCTTCCCATAAGCACATTGGAAGATCTTGATCATGGATCATGGTCTTCACTGCTTCCATTATCGTTTTGTTCTTTCTTTCTTCCACACTGTTTTGTTGAGGATTGTAGGGAGTGGTGAGCTCCCGCTTGATCCCGACATCTTTACAGAAGTTCACAAACTATTTTGAGGTGTATTCTCCTCCATTATCTAACCTGAGTATCTTGATCTTTCTTTTGGAAATATTCTCTATCAAGGCTTTGAATTTCTTGAATTTACTGAACACTTCATATTTTGATTTCAAAAAGTACACCCAGGTCTTACGAGAATAATAATCAATAAAATATACATAGTATACATACCCACAGATGGAGGATGATGGAATTGGGCCACACACATCTGAATGAATGAGTTCTAGGACTACCTCTACTTTGTTGTCTCTCTTCGGAAAAGGGTTCTTGATGTTCTTCCCTTGTGCACATCCATTGCACACGCCTTCATGGTCAACCTTGAGTTCCAGTAGACCTATGATTGCTTTTCATATGTATGGTAGCACCTTATAGTTGATTTGGGCTAATATTCTATGCCAAACTTCACATGGATTTTCAATGGCACGGGTCATGGTAGCTTCTGAGTGACCCTTTAGCTTATACAAGCCACCTTCTTCTTTTCCAATGATGATTTATTCTTTCATGGTTTCTCCTTTAGCCCACATAAGAACTTCTCCATCTATAAAGGAAACTATGAAGCCTTTATTTTCTAAATTTGATATGGAGAGTAGGTTCTTTTTCAAACCTAGTACATAGAGTACGTCCTTCATCTTCATTGAATTCCATGAATTAAGTTTGTAGTTTGATTCTCCCACTCCCTTGATGGGATATTGGTAATCATCTCCAAGTGTAACTTTCTAAGAAAACTTCTTTTCTGAAATGAAAGAGAGAATATCTCTTTGTCCTTTCATGTTCTTGGAGGCACCACTATTAATGAACCAAGTGTCCTCTCCAGGTGTTACCGATCCTGAGAGGGCCAAAATTAAGACATAGTCTTTAATTTGTTCTGTTAACATCTTTACAAGTGGCTCTTCTTCTTCAACTGCATGGGCATGGTGCCTCTTATTTTTCCTATTGTATTCTTCTTTTCTAGCTGAAAAATATCTCACAATATGTCCCATATTGTCACAATGGTAGCATTGGATAGATGATTAATCTCTTTCGTTTCGTTGTCCTTTCTTCTGGAATCTCTTTGGATGAGATTATATATGACTGGATTTGTTTTGGGGGTGAGACTCTTTATGAGTTTCTTTTTGGAAGTAAGACTTATTTCTTCCTCCTTTAGTGTGAGTATCTAGGGCTTGATCTTCATCTCTTGCTAGTAAATCCTCTTGGTTAGATACTCTTGTTTCTTCTTGAATGCATTCTTCCCATTGACCGTCAAACTTTAGTTTCTCCGTTCTGGCACAAATCGTTTGGATGAATGCATCCCAAGGTCTTGTGAGACCATTAAGGGCCATCATTATAAGTTCATCTTCATATATAACATCTTCGATCACTTCTAGTTTTTCTTTGAATTGGGATATTCTGGAGAAATATTCTTGGATTGATTCTCCTTTCTGCATCCTTGTATTCTTGAGCTATGTTCTTAGATTCATCTTCTGGTTTATGTTCTTACCTTCATATATTATGTTTAGGGAATAAAAAATTTCTTTCAGATTCTTCTTTGATGACACATAATGGATTAGGTGATCTTTGATTGAATCTGTAATGATTCTTTTGGCCCTGATCGTGTCCTTTTGATGCTTTGCTTTGTCTGTAGCATTGCCAGGTTCCAACACTTCTTCTTTGATGAATCTTTCTAGGTCATTATCTTCAAGATTGATACCAATCCTATACTTCCAGGCATGGAAGTTTTCCACACCTTCCAACTTTTCAACAAGATTAGTTCTTACAAACATCTTTTACCTGGAGCTAGGAAAATGTCAAAAAATGAAAATGCTCAAAATTAAATTCTGAACTTACCAGGAGGTGATCTTGGTTGAGGCAATTATTCCGGTGTGTTTGGATCTGCGAAAATCCAACTTTTACCCCTCCAAACTTGATCTGTGGATTTATGGACTAGTGCTTCTGGTTTTCTAGTACCTCTGGTACTCTGGTACTTCTAGTACTTTTGGTACTCTGGTTTTCTGGTACTTTGTGAAACTAGGGTTTCACTTTCCGGGAGATATAGCCACTGAAAATTTGCAATGAGGATGCCAAATTGATCCTTGAGGAAGGGCACACTTTTCTAGATGGTTTTAGGGCTGAAATACTTCATCAACAAAATCCCTAATTTGCATGTACGACAACAATGTCGTTTTTCACTTTCTCTTGTGAAAGATGCTCTCTTCAGCTTAGCTCTGATACCATGTTAAGGTTTAAGCTATTGTTAGAGTTATTTTCATTTCACTACATAACAATAGCATAAGATAGGATCATTGAGAAATACACAATCACAAGAGACACATCATTTATCCTAGGAAACCCTCATGGGGAAGAAAACCCAGCAAAAATTCCTTATTATATATAAC
>JZKD02S0083444.1:618036-636110 GCA_000966675.3 Picea glauca
TCTCTCTCTCTCTTCTCCAACTGCATCTCGAAAACTTGTCTCTCAATGAACAAGTGAGTGTGTATCTAAGTGAGGTGCTAGCCTCCTTATTTATACAATTCTGGCATGTGTGGAAGCGTCTTTTCACTGGCAGGGACGACTTCTTCTTCTAGGTGATTATAACCACCTTTAATATATTTTGGGCCCCCTTTAATATATTCTGGGGATGACTTCTTATTATTCCTATTGCAATTATGTTTTGACCAATCTGCAAAAGGGGATTTGGTCTTTTACAATAGCTGACATGATCAATCCGCAATACGGGATTGATCTAATGAATAATACATCAATAATAATTAGAATACTCTTTGCAGTTACATTATTTCAATAGTAATATTCCCATTATGACCTTCTTAGTGAATTTAATTAAAATATGACCCATAATAACTCAAAATTATGGAAATCATCATAATGCAACGAAACCAAAGCCAAGTTGTGCGAAATGGACCCCGATGATGAAATATGATGAATGATGCAAGTCGGGCCCAATAAAACCCCTAATTATCTCCCAAAATTGTTGTTACCCCTATCTGGCTACTTTGGTAGGCATAACACTCTGTAATGTAATAATGTCCCAAAATGGTGACATTACAGTCCTCCCGACCAGAATATTGCTTGTCCTTAATAAATAACTCAATCCAACTACCTATGATACCGGGGTCCCATATCAACCGTGGTGAAACAGGTAGAATCCCCTCAAGATGTGGCCTCTCCAAGTGCTCACCACGCATGATACCCAAATTTCCCTGATGAGTAGAATGATCAATGGACAAAGAATCTTAGTCAAATCCCCGAGCAACCACTCTACTCGAAACTCAACGCCATCAAACACTAAACTATCAAGCACTCTAATCCATGGATCCCATATCAAAATGTGAACTGCAATGCCTCGTGAAGGATAGTCCTGCAAAATATCAACACCATGAGTCTCCTGCAAATAACACACTGTCTCAACTTGATATGAGTCTGTCCTCCACGACTGTACCAAACCCAACACGACCTCCACTAACTGAACATGCTTCTGCCATAGTGAGGTACTGCAAGACCTCAACCAATCACCAACAAGTGATGTGCTCCCCCCAATACTGAAGCTCACTGGAAATTCAAAGTGACTTCCTCCTACAAAGATTCACTCGTCTCCATCAGTCAATAAAATTCCCAACCCTGTAATCCTAGGGTCCCATGCTAGTCTTTGACAGGGACCATCATGTTGATGTTGCACTACTTCGATCATGACTGTCTACTCACAGTATACATAATGGATCCTCCTCTTCTGGATCCTCATAAGATGAAGCAAACTACTGACCAAATGGACTCCCGGATCCCATGTCAAATTTGGAAGTCCATCACTTCCAATCCCCACTAACTGCCAATGTGCCCTACTGGTAATTGTCAAAAGCCCTCGATCCTCATCCCAATGAGAGTTTGAATATGTATCAACCTCTGATATATCCTCAATCCCATGGCCTAAGATACTCTTCGTCACACCCAAGGCCTCAACTGTTCGTTTCTGATGATCCACCCCTATCCTGCTGTATGCAATAAAGACACTCTTGTCAGGTGGTCTCAGTCTACCAACTCTCCATGTCCCCTACCACTGTCTATCTCCCCCTATGTTGTTGTCAATTATGAAGGCATCAAGAAAGGCTATCATAAATATATGCAACCAACTATAGGACTGAAAAGTCTCATATTCTTTGGTCAATCCCAAGAACTTGACCAAAAGCTCGTCCACTGGCACCCATGGTAAATAATCTCCTGTACTCATCACTGAACACCAACCATCGAGTACAACAATAGGTATCTCCACAACATGTGGGTCAATAAATATCCCTCCATCATCACTCATATATTTTTGCTACTATGAGGGTGATCTCCCAGAACAATGTGTTGCTGCAAGGGAGAGGAATCTCCATGCTCCACTAAGTATGTCTCCCCCCTACAATACAATGCGTCCCCCTGAATCCCATTGTACACCTATACATGATCTTATGAACTATCTCTCATCTTGATATGCCTCTGGATAGTCATGCAAGCCCCTATATCCTCCTACATGATCATGTGTCCAAGGTGTATTTCCGGATCAACCTCTGCATGGATATCAACCAATCCTAGAACACAAATGAAAGTGTCCTCGTGACTGCCCCTGGATTTGGAATCCCCGTGTGTATGCCTATGACCAAATGTCTCAAAACTACCCATGAATGGTGGTCCTCGTGACACCCATACGTCCTCTAGTGTCTCCTGGTCATATCCCTCCATAACCATCAGCTATTACATGAGCACCAAGAGCCATCTCCAATGCACCAATCCTCAATATGGTGACCATATCTCACTTATAATATAAATATCCCCTATGTAGGCCAAGGAATAATCTCAAAGAAACATCCCTGATGTTACAAATCTCAAAATTCCACCATATCCCACTTACAAGACAAAAATTTCCCATATAGGGCTTGCATGTTGGCTTATGGTCCAATGCATGGCTCATGAACCCTAATGTCATGGACCATGGATCTTATAGATTGTTTGGTTCTCTAGGGATGATTCTTGTGGCCTAAGCCATAATAAAGGGATAAAATTAATGGAGGGTTACCTTAGGTTATATCATTTATCTTTGGTGCTCATTCGTCATGTGTGAGGGCTTGAGACACCAAATAGGAAACATGCAAAGAATCTTTGTTTTATGAACAAGATATGGTACTATCCATTTTGAGGTTTGGAATAGAGATTTTTATTATAGACTACACTCCATTGCACCATATAAGCCCTACATAAGTAACAATTTTTCTAATAGAACTACATTTGAACCCAAAATCTGACAAGATCCTCTGACACCACCCAAAAAATTGGCATTATCATCGGATTTTACCTTTAAAAATTGTAATTTTCTTGTTTTTTTTTCAAATTCTCCCCGATGGTTGTCATGCACTAAGAGATAAAATATAATAATATTGAAAGATACCAAGATCCTACCAAATAATAATTCCTTGCAGAGATAAGATTCTTGAAAGCTATGAAGATCCTACCAATCAAATGATGCTTGGGCCATAATGGCTTGTCAATGTTCATTTGCTAGCTAAGTCAGTTCAGAATTTGCATGTGACATAGTACTATCATTCAAGAGTAAAAGTGTTACATTTCATTGTCATGCATCATGTGTGAGGGCTTGAGCCACCACAAAGGCAACATACAAAGAATATTTGTCTTATGAACAAGATATGGTACTATCCATTTTGAGTTCTAGAATAGAGATTGTTCTTATAGACTACACTACATTGCACCATATAATCCCTACACTCCTTGCAAACGATGTAACATCATTCAAATCCACATGCACGACCTCTAAGCCCCATTCATAGGTCACTATTTCCCATGTCTAGTCTTAATAAAATGTCTTTTAGTTGTTTCTTTTAAAATTTGTTTGAGACACATGTCCCTGCATCTAGTACTGCATGCAAGGGCATGCAATAACATCAAAAAATAAAAAATTTATAAATTGCACAAGCTTCGTTAGTTATGTCATGTCTTTTATTTTTTTCTCTCATCTAGGTACTTTTTTTCTCCATGTTAGTATCTTGATTTTCAAGGTAGAGTCATAGGTTTGTTAAGAGTTTGCAAAGTTATGCCTTGGTCTTGGGAAGACCAATGCATTCCTACTTTGAGATATTAAGTGTGTGATAGTTAATTGTGAGTCTAAGGTTGTTTCTATAAGTTTTGATATGGTATGTCACAAAGGAGTCAAGTCATAAGTCAAAGGTCTAGGGGAAGTGTTTCAAATGGTATCATGGATCATATTGACATGTTATGAAAAATATGGATCCATCATGAGTCATCATGTTGTATGTACTAATTTTTCAAAGTGGTTTTGATATTTGGTTTGTAAAGCATCACACATTTTGCAAAGATTGGTGCTACCCAAGTTGTCAAATCATTTCAAAGGTCCAATCAAGATTTCAAAATTGGGCTTGATTGACATATGAAGTTCCTTTTCCCTCTCCTTCTCCATGAAAAGGCTCTTTTTCATCAGATACACTCCTCTTCCATAACATATTTCAGAAAAATCACGCGCTACACAATCCATGTTCAATGCACTACACAGACATTATGCCATGCAAAACCTATCCTATACACTACGCAAGCTCTGTTCATTGCACTGTGCATCACATGTACTACACATTCACATACTAAGGAGGTCTTTTTTTCTACCAGATAGTTTGCAACACCATTCATAATGGGCATCTCATTGTCAAATGAGGTTGTTTCCATCTGTAGAATCTTTGTTGGAACTCTCTTGAAATGTCATGGAACTTCCAATTCAACCACCAAAAATGTCATGCACTAAACCCACATAGTGAGCAGTGAATGGGGCCAACGTTGAAATTTCTTCAATATGTGCCTGTATGCATCAAAATTTGACATGGTTAGACTAGACACATGCCTTGACGGTATGGGAGGGTTTCAAGACTCAAGGATGTATGATGTCATACAAAAACATTTTGAAAAAATTTCAACGTTGGCCCCATTCATAGGTCACCGTTGCCCATCATGTACTCTATCCATAGTACAATGTATTTTAATAGTTGTTTCCTTTAAAATTCGACCAATCAGAAAATTAAAATGAAATGAGGACGAGCTGAGATAATATATAGAGCGGGTCTATGAGTTATATTTGATTATAAGGGAAAATATCTCTTCCATGCCATACATAACACAAGGAAAAATGTTTCCTTTCTCTACTCAACAATCCCTCAAGCATATCCTTCTTTTTCAGTGCCCTCATGTAGGAAGAAATAGTCCAAACCATTACACCTCTAAGAAGAATCCAAACATTCCATACCCCTTTGGAAAGTGTTTCCCTCAATGCTTGTAGTGTGGATGTACAACAATAAATGAGGGTCCCATGTATGGTTTCTAATCACAAATATGAAGTAGTCCAAAGAGATAGGGTCCCATGTGCAAGAGCTTGTCTCAATGCTCCAGTAGTCCAAGAAGTTCATCCATAAATATAGGTCCTATGTATGAGTGATGACCACCATGCTAAAATAGTCAATGTCCCATGTGCAAGTACTAACTGCAATGCTAAAATAATCCAAAAATATCATCCATAAAATTAGATCCCATCCCTAGTAGTTCATTTTGACACCCAAATGATGACTCTTGAGCTCAAATAATGGTTGAGTATGTCCTCAAAATTCCCACCATGGTCATGTGGATCCACATAAATAGAATCCAAAAGATCATCCGTATGGTTGTAAGAGGTCAATTCGGGAGCTAAAATGAAAATTACCATTTAAGATTGTCCAAGATGAACACCAATAGCCATCATCGGCCTGTAAGTAACCTCAAAGGAATTATATACATCAGGGGGAGTAGAGGCATCAAAATGGAAAGTGAAAGTAGTTATCTTCCAAGAAAAGACAATTATTCATGTACCAACCATCACAATCATGGTTTGAATCCCACCAAGAAAATATATCTCATTTATACTCTTCACTAATATCATGATATGTTTCAAGAAGTTGTCATCTCTCCTTAAGCTCTCGTATTATGTGTGCGATTTGATCCTCCCAATTTTTTTCCATTCTTTGGATCCATGAGGCTTTGGGGGCATTGAATATTGATCAAACGAATAACATAATATCAAATAAGACCCCCAAAAATCCTCTATCCAATGACATTGGTCTAGTTGCAATATGGGCGCTCTGTCAAAAGATATATTCTCTACAATATTGATGGTTCTCACAAAAAGGACCCTAGAATAACTTACTTTAAATCAACGATATCTCCAAGAGCGACGGCTTTGATTGGAACCATTTTTTTTTAAATTGGATGTTTTTTCAAGAGGAATTGAAATCTAGACTTGGTTTTCCCATATTATGCACATAAAGCTACAGGAATATATATGAATGTTTTTTCCTCTTTTTTATTAGGAAAAAATATACAAAAAGAAGGAAAACAAATTCTTCCACTTTCTTTCCCAAGAAGGAGCTCCAATACCAATCATTATCTACCTTAGTTATAAAAATTAAATCACATATAATATATCCAAGCTTAAGATTGTAAAGTCCCATTTACTTGATTATATAAAAATACCCTTCAGGCATGGAAACACTATACAATGATCCTTTTGGAAGAAATCCACTATTTTTCACTTGCCTCTTAACGTAAGGTGACCTCTCATTGAGCTAAGATCGAACATAAAATACTTCAATACATATCTATATAATTCAATACATATCCATAAGGACTATGTCTCTCTTTACAACTAACTAGAGAACCCTAATCATAACCACATCCTAATTACCTAATGGACTTTCTTTAGTGAGGCCACATTACATGTATTCCATTCTAACTGACTAATGGATCTTATTTAATAATAACATCCATAATGGACACATTCCACTTTACATTGAATGACCACCATAACTATATAATTACTACTCTAGTGGTCCCTTTAGCCCCCTAATTACACCCCTAGGGAGGATCCCAACATCTAGCCATCAAACATTGTGGCACTGTCTTCTCCTCAATAACACAATGAAAACATTTAAGGAATATACCATGAGGCTCTAATCTCAATCACGCCAACCCATTTATCTCATGACATAGCCAATATGATCACTATTGAGCACTCTATGCCCTCATCTAGACATCAATTGTCATGAGATTCTCTTCTATGTCATATCACAAGGGAGATCTCCCTTTTCTCTACTCCATAGTCCCTTGGATATCTTCTTCCCTTCTAATGTAGAAAAAAAAAGTCCAACAGTATTGGTTTCACACTTTCAATGACCTAAAGGAAAACACTCAGTTCAAAATATCCATTAAAACACTAACAAGGTTGCAGGTTTTAATGGTGTTTACTTCACCTCTTGTGGACATTCCTGTTGGCATGTTTTATAGGAAAGAGAGTGCTTGTAATTGATGGCAAGAAAAGAAGGCAGAGATGAAGGAAGCATAAGCTCAGGGTGAGAAGCCTCAACAACCGTCTGATCAAGAAATTGACCATGTTTATCGTCTCATATAACAAATGTCGATCATATGAATGACCGTGGTTTTAAGGACCGTTTGAGGATTGGTTAATGACCATATCAAGTTGTGATCGTCGGATGTGAAAGATGTGAAAGTCAGATAAACGTCAAGGATGAATTGCGGAGAGAGAAAGAAGAATTAAACAACTCGCTAGTTCTAATCCCGAAATTGGTCTAGATCGTCAAATCTCATAAACCCAAATATCGACGATTGTGGTTGATCCAACAAACGATCAGATTAAGTTGAATTAAGTCATGACCGTCATATGTGCAATCGCCATATCAATGACAGGGATAGATTGTGGGGATCGAAAGTGGAATTAAATACCGTGTTATTTCCAGTCCCGCAATTAGTCAAGACCGTCAGATCTTATAGCCTCAAAGATCGACGATTGTGGTTGACTCACCAATAGCACACAACTTCAAATTGCGGAGTTTTGGTGACGAGTTAAATCACTCGCAAGTTGTGGTTCTGCAACCACCCTTAATCATGGATTTTCTTCGAGAGTCTTCATAACCATTGTATCATTCTAAGTGCAAGTATAGGATAAGATAGAAAAGTTGCATCACAGACAGATCGAGTCATTGATCCAAGATCTTGATCAACAAACAACATTCATTTCGGGTATAAATATGTGAGGAGGTTACTCTCTAGAAAAATATCACTTCAGATTTTTCAGTTTGAGATTTGAAAAACCCGAAGCCCGTAGAGTCGGAAATCTGAAATGAATAAATACCATCGGATCTGGTGAACATACGATGATCGTTAGATCAGGGAGATCTACATCATCAAGGACACATAGAAGACCACATTAGAAGATCACGTCAACAAATACACATGGCATAATCATATGATGACAAGTGTCAAGAGGAAATTGGCCCGTGCCATGTCAATAAGACATGTTTGTAATGTTACGTCACTCTGGGAGATTTACTTCGGGAGTTTCACCACCAAAAAATGACAAAATATCCAAAGTCCAGAATGTCGAAGTTTCGAAGTGGACACAAGTCGTCTGATTTGAAGATCACGTTGGAATAATTCTCGATCATTGATCAAAATAAAGTGGAAGGATAGCGTAAGTAGAATGGATGAAATTCCAAAGGGAAAAGTCTTGGAGTGAAGGATAGTCATTGGATTAAAGAGGACACATGTCAATAAATCTTCCACTCTGGAAGATTGTCATATGGGAAAAGCGAGATTTGAGAATTGAAAGTCTCGAAGGCCGGACTCACGGAGGAGATCTTGATCGTAGATTCAGGAGAAAGGTGTCAATAGATATTCCACTCCAAAAAATTGTCAAATGGAAGAAAGAATGGCTTGAGACTTGAAACTCCTGGAGCCCAGATCACGAAGTAAATCACAGTCATTGATTTAGGAACGATAGATATGAACCGTCAGTTCAGGAGCACCATCAATATTGTGAGATCAACGGTCTCGTTTCATTATGGGGGTTGAAGGTGGATGAACATTAATGAGTTGATGGTGGGCCATAATCAAAACCATGGTTTTGGAGAAAGGATAAGTGGAGGCTCGAGGTAAATTGCGGGGAAAAAATCAGTTTGTTCTAAACCACCTTTGGATGCGCCCGCAATCGCATGGTCACATGAGCTCATCACCCAAGGTCATATTGAGGGAGGAGCTAGCACGTTGCTAAGCTCCACTTCAGAGTTCAGGATATCGGGAGTTGGGAGAGTCAGGGTGACTCACGAAAAATGACCTGAAATGCAAAGTCCCAAAGTGATTGGCCCCAGGTCACTATCCAAGGTCAAATGAAGGAAGGGGCTTAGGAGCCAAAGAAGCCAAAACCAACTAACTATAATTGACAGAGAAAATGAAGAGTTTTGATTTCTAGAGAAGCCAAAGAATCTTAGGAAAACGACCACTGATGATGAAAAAATTCAATATAACCGCCAGAGAAGATGAAGAGTTGCAATGATGATCATGCAGAGGAATCGGCGTGTGAAAGACATGCAGAACAAAGAAGAGGCTGTGGATTTTGTTTGTTAGAAATGTTGTGGGGAGTATGAGATGCAATGAACAATCTGAAGGGAATATTAGCGTGGTGCATTGAAGAGCATGTAGAGGCATAGCGCATAGAATGGACATGCCATGCAAAGAATAAAATGCAGAAGAACATAAAGCACAAGGAAGGTGAGCAGGAGGACACTAATGCAAGCAAAGTAGAGCAGTGTAGTAGAACAACGATGAGACTAGTAAGCCATTGATAAACATTGTATCACTATAATAAATTTTAGTAAGAAAAGATTTGTATTTCAGGGTGGTAGGGAGGTGCTAGGGAGGATTATTGTCCTCATATTTTCAATTGGGTGCCTGAACATAGGGAGTTGTAGCTTCCATCTAGTTGCAGTTAGAAAAACTAGGGTGGTAGGGTGGTGCAAGGGAGAACTATTGTTCTCTGTTATACAAGTTGGTGCCTGTGTGATAGGAAGTTGGTGCTTCCATCCAGTTGGTGTTGGAACACTGAGGGAGTTGGTGCTTCCTTATAGTGGGTGCTAGAGAAACCAGAGAGTTGGTGCTCTCAACAAGTTGCTTCTTGTAAAACATAGGTGGTAGCCTCAAAAGGAGTTGGTGCTCATAAGAATGATAATGTACAGAAAATAAAGACTACTTATCATATCAAGAAGAAGAGGTTTTCTCCCTTTATGGGTTTCCTCAGGAAATATATGTCTTTGTATATTTCATGTGTGTGATTTATGTTGAAAATTCTATTGCTTACTTCCATGTATTATTTTGATCATCATTAAGTGTTTTGTAAAGAGTTAAAAATGGGCATTGTTGTTTAAGCACAATAACAACTAATTCAACCCCCCCTCTCAGTTGTCCAACATTTGGTATCAGATCAGGTTCCTTTTATCTAAGGGTATATCCTAGAGCTTAAACATGACTAACCATGAAGGAACTTCAACCAATAAGGCCCCCCTATTCAAGGGAACAAAATTTGCCTTCTGGAAAGTTAGGATGAGAACCTACATAATGGCTTTAGGTGCAGATGTCTGGGATGTGGTAGAGACTGGTTATGTAAAGCTAGTTGTACTAGCTTCTAAGGATGAAAAGCTATAATTCAACTTCAGCGCTAAGGCTATGAATGCTATTTCGAGTGGGCTTGCAGAAACATAATTTGTAAAATTTATGCACTTAGAATCTACCAAAGAAATGTGGGACAAACTCATTAGAAGTTATGAAGTTAATGACAAGGTAAAGGATGTCAAGCTTCAAACCTACATATTACAATTTGAACAGATAAAGATGAAAGAGGATGAAACTGTTGGGAAGTACTTTCTGAGAGTTGAAGAACTAGTAAATGCAATGATAGGACTTGGTGAAAAATTGAGGATATATCTTTAGTTCAGAAAATTTTGAGATCTCTGCCAAATAGGTTCAACCCAAAGGTCTCTGCTACAGAAGAACTTAATGATCTAAAAGCTCTGCCTATTAACCAACTCCTAGGAAATATGACTTCTTATGAAATGAGGATAGGTAAAGATAAACCCACCTCTAGAGAAGCATCACTTAAATAAAATAAGAATGAGGATTCTAAGCTTGATGAAATTGAAGCAAAATTTGTGAGAAGACTAAAGAAAGGATCACGCAAGTACCAAGGCAAGTTTCCATTCAAATGTTTTAATTGTGGAAAGATAGGTCACTTTGCATCTAAGTGTCCACACAAGAAGAAGGACCAGAATGCTGAAGGTGAAGAGAATTACAAATCTAAGAGATTTCGTAAAAAGAAAAGTTTATGTGTAAACAATGATGATTCTTCAGGAGACACAGATGGTGATTCTTCTTGTGAAGATAAGGTTAATGACTTTATGCTTATGGAAAAAGAGGACTATGATAATAAAAGCACAATAAGTAATGTTTATGATGAAGAAGCCGTGGTTGACTTGGAAGGAGAAATAATCAATGCTCTAGAATAAATTGCTAGACTCAGATCTAAGAAGAAAAAGAAAAAACAATTGTTGATACAGCTCGAGAAAGACAGTAAAAAACCTAATGAAGACTTTGCCCTGCTAAAAGTGGAATTATAAGAGGCAAAGAAAATAGAGGAAATTATGAAACAACAGTTATAAGAGAAGAAGGCAAAATGTGAAGCCTTGGAAGAAGAAGTAGTAAAAACCAAAAAAGAGATGGAGAATTTTAAAACATCGTATCTCCAAAATCTTCCAAGCATTAAAGCCTTGACTGAACTAAACGACATTATGAGAAAACAAAGATCTCATTTGTTGAAGACAGGTTTAGGTTATGTAAATGGTTCAAGCAACAAAGAGCCAATAAAGATGATCAAGTTCCAAGTCAGCAGACAATTAGACCATGTGAGTACTATGCCACCAAAAGCTAATAAAGACAAGATGATCCCTGATAAAAACAAAGATATCAGAAGATGGAGCAACAAATGCGAAGAAGAAGGCCATCCTTCAGGTACCAAAATTTCTTCCATGGTTATTGTTTTTACTATTCTAATTTTGGTCATAAGATTGCAAATTGTCAAATTAAGCTTAGAAACATGCAACTGAGGAGGTCAAGAAATAAATAATTTTTGCAACATAGAACTAAGAAGCCAATGAGTAGACAATGTAGCACCAATCACTTTGACCTATTGAACAATGAGATCAAATGTTATAACTATCATAACTTCGGCCACAAAGCTACAAACTGCCATCTGAAGAATTACAAGGCATATCCAAGGATAAATCCCTTAGCTAGAAATGTCAACACATGGAAAAAGAAAGATAGTGAAAAATGTGGTCTAGTACTTTCATCTCAAAAACAAAAGGACCCCTGGTATATAGACAGTGGATGTTCCAAGCACATGATTGGAGACAAGGATAAGTTTTTTTCGATAAGTAAAAGAAAAACGGGAAAGGTAACCTTTGAAAATGATGAACCAGTTAAAATCAAGGGTAAAGGGATGGTGAGTTTGAGTAATGGTAGGGGAAAATCCCAGGATGTTCTACTTGTAGATGGGCTGAAACATAATTTTCTCAGTGTAAGTCAAATGTGTGATAGAGGATGTCAAGTGGTGTTCACTTCAAAATATTGTAAGCTAAAGTCTATAAACTTAGGACAATTGATGGCTAAAGGCATAAGCACAGATAATAATGTATATGTGCTGAAAGAAGATAGAGAAGAATGTCATCTAAGAAAACATGATGAGATTTGGTTATGGCATAGGAGACTTGGACATCTAAACTTTGACCACTTAATCAAGCTCAAAAATCTTGAAGCAGTAAAATATCTTCCAAGATATCAAAGCCATAAGATTTTGTGTGTAAACCCTGCCAAGTAGGAAAACTAACCGGGACACAGTTTAAATCCAAGAGTTGTACTTCAACAGAGAAACCACTCTAATTAGTTCATATGGATTTACGTGGACCATCAAGATAGGAAGGCACAGGGAAGGAAAACTACTTTATGTTGATCATTGATGATTACTCCAGACTCACTTGGGTTTCTTTTCTCAAAGAAAAAACTGAAGCATTTAAGAAATTTAAATATTTAAGGCTTTAACTGAGAATCAAACAAGCAACAGGTTAAAGGAAGTAAGATCAGACAAAGGAGGAGAATTTATGTCAAGTGATTTCAAGGAATTATGTGATAAACATGGGATCAAGAGAGAATACACAATCCCAGGAACTCCACAACAAAATGGAGTAGTTGAGAGGCAAAACAAAATAGTTTAGCAAATGGCCAGGTCAATGATGAATGAAAATAATATTGGTCAAACTTAATGGGTAGAAGAAATACACACAACAGTCCATATTCTTAACAAAGCCCACCTCAGACCACATAGTGACAAGACACCTTATGAACTATGGTATGGAAGACCTACTTCAATCAAACACTCAAAGTCTTTGGGAGTAAGTGCTACATAAATAATAATAATGAAAACCTTGGCAAGTATGATGATAGGGATGATGAAGGCATCTTCTTAGGATATGCTACCCATAGTAAAGGATATAGATTCTTTAATAAAAGATTGCATAAATTAGTTGATTGCATTGATTTAAAGGTTGATGAAGGAGTCACAGTAAGAGGGGTGAGCAATATTGAGTCTACTATAGAGGACACAGTTGAAAGTGAAGATGAACAGGTCCAAGAATCAGATGGAGAAGAGACACCCAGACAAGAATAGTCAGGACAACAATCATTATCAAATCATTCCTCCAGAATTACTCAAAAGAATCATCTTGAAAGTCAGATAATTGGTGAGAAAGATAAAGGTGTACAAACCAGGAGAAGGATAATCAAAGACACCGAGAAATCAAATATAGCCTTCATATCCATGGTGAAACCTAAGAACTTTAATGAAGCCAGTAAAGATGTAAATTGGTTAAAATCAATGAATGAGGAACTGGACCAGATTGAAAAGAATGACACTTGGGAACTCATTCCTAGGCCAACAAATAAAAATGTAATAGGATCCAAATGGGTCTACAAAAACAAGATGAATGAGCAAGGAAATATTGTAAGAAATAAGGCTAGATTGGTCTGCAAAGGCTATGCTCAAATAGAAGGACTTGATTTTGATGAAACATTTGTGCCTATAGCAAGATTAGAAGCTATTAAAATGTTTCTTTCCTATGCTTGTAATAAATAGTTTAAAGTCTATCAAATGGATGTCAAGTCATATTTTCTAAATGGAGATCTAAAAGAAGAAGCCTATATGGAACAACCAAAGGGTTTCCAACTGTCAGATAACCCTGAATTTGTATGCAATCTAAAGAAAGACTTATATGGGTTGAAACAAGATCCTTGTGCCTAGTATTACATTCTGGATAAGTATCTTCAAGACAAAGGGTTCAAGAGAGGAAAAATTGACAACAATCTGTATATCAAAACAAAGGGTAATGATTTTCTCATTGTGTTGGTCTATGTAGATGACATCATCTTCGGAAGCAATAATGCTTAATTGGTACAATGGTTTGATTCTGCCATGTAGTCTAAATTTGAAATGTCTATGATAGGGGAACTGTCATTTTTTCTTGGTATGCAAATCACTCAGAGGTATGAAGGAACATTTCTTTCTTAGGCGAAATATCTAAGAGAAATGTTGAAAAGGTTTCAAATGGAAGAATCTACATCTATGAGCACACCTATGGTCACTGGATGCAAGTTAAGAAAGGATGATGACTCACCTGATGTTGATTAGAGTTCATATAGGTCTATGATAGGCAACCTATTGTACATCATAGCATCCCGTCCAGACATAATGCATGTTGTTGGAATGGTAGGAAGGTATCAGGCTACACCTAAACTAAGTCATTTGTTAGTTGTCAAAAGAATATTCAGATACTTGAAAGGAACAATGAACTATGGCCTATGGTATCTTAAGAATCAAAATTTTCAACTATCAATCTATTCAGATGATGATTGGGCTAACTACGTGGATGAAATGAAAAGCACGAGTGGAGGTGCATTCTTCTTAGGAGATTCCCTTGTAGCATGGTTGAGAAAGAAGCAAGGTTACATTTCCTTATCAACTACATAAGCTGAATACATTGTAGATGCCACTTGTTGTACCCAGGTATTGTGGATGATTCAGACACTTGCAGACTTGGAGGTAAAATATACTACACTGATCCCAATTCATTGTGATAATACCAGTGCAATTAGTGTGTCAAAGAATCATGTATTTTACTCCAAGACCAAGCATATACCCATCAAGTATCACTTATTGAGGGAACAGGTGACCAACGTTGTTGTTTCTTTGGTTTATATTCCATCCAAACATCATATTGTTGATATCTTCACTAAACCGCTTGCAAAATCTCAGTTTGAGTATCTACACCAGAAGTTGGGTGTGACCCCGTTATCAAGCTATATAGTCCATCCATTCAAGGGGAGTATATATTGGTTGAATATATGATACCTCCAAAAAGTACTACAATGGCTCAGGGGGAGCCTATTTCCTTTAACATTGATGTCAAAGGGGGAGAAAAGGTGTGGTCTGGATGCTATAGTTGGAGGTCTAAGAAGAATAGTGCAGCCTTTCAAGGTTTCCATCAATGACAAAGGGGGAGACTGTTGGCATGTTTTATAGAAAAGAGCATTATTTTCATTGATGGAAAGAATAGAAGGCGGAGCTAAAGGAAGCGTAAGCTTAGGGTGAGAAGCCTCAACAGTCATTCCATCAAGAAATTGACCATGTTGATCGTCTCATATAACGGGCGTCAGTCATATGAGTGACCATGGGTTTAAGGACCATTGGAGGATTGATTAATGACCATATCAAGTTGTGACCATTGAATGTGCAAGATGTGCAAGTCAGATCAACGACAAGGATGAATTGCGGAGAATGAAAGAAGAATTAAACAACTCGCTAGTTCTAATCCCGCAATTGGTCTAGATTGTCAGATCTTGTAAACCCAAATATTGACAACTGTGGTTGATCCAACAAATGATCAGATTAAGTCGAATTAATTCATGACCATTGGATGTGCAATCGCCAAATCAACGACAAGGATAGATTGTGGGGATCGAAAGGAGAATTAAATACCATGCTATTTCCAGTCCCTCAATTATTTAGGACCGTCAAATCTTATAGCCTCGATGAACGACAATTGTGTTTGACTCACCAACAATGTACAACTTCAAATTGTGGAGTTTTGGTGATGAGTTAAATCACTTGCAAGTTGTGGTTCTGCAACCACCCTTGATCGTGGATATTCTTCGAGAGTCTTCATAATCGTTGGATCATTCTAAGTGGAAGGACATGATAAGCTAGAAAAGTTGCATCGCAGATAGATCGAGCTGTTGATCCAAGATCTTGATCAACGAACAACATTCGTTTTGGGTATAAATATGTGAGGAGGTTACTCTCCCAAAAAATCTCACTTCAGATTTTTCAGTTTGAGATTTGAAAAAAATGAAGCCCAGAGAGTTGGAAATCTGAAATGAATAAAGACCATCAGATCTAGTGAACATACGATGACCATTAGATCAAGGAGATCTACGTCAACAGACCATGTCAACAAGGACATGCGGTAGACCATGTCATAATATCATGTCAGCAAATACACATGGCATAATCAGATGATGACAAGTGTCAAGAGAAAATTGGCACATGCCATGTCAATAAGACACATGTGTAATGTTACATCACTTCAGGAGTTTCACCACCAACAAATGAAAAAATCTCTGAAGTCTCGAATGTTGAAGTTTTGAAGTGGACACAAGTCATCGGATCTAAAGATCACGTCAGAAGAATTATTGATTGTTGATCAAAATACAATGGAAGGATAACGTAAGTAGAATGGCCGAAAGGTTGAAGGGCGAAGTCCCAAAGTGAAGGATAGACATTGAATTAAAGAGGACATATGTCAATAGATATTCCACTCCGGAAGATTGTCATATGGGAAAAGTGATATTTGACAATTGAAAGTCTCGAAGGCCGGACTTGCGGAGGAGATCCTGATCATAGATTTAGGAGACAGGTGTCAATAGATATTCCACTTCGGAAGATTGTCATATGGAGGAAAGAAGGGTTTGAGACTTGAAACTCCTGGAGCTGGGATCACGGAGTAAATCACATCCATTGATTCAGGAAGGACATATTTGAACCGTCAGTTCAGGAGCATCGTCAAGATCGTGAGATCGACGGTCCCGTTGAATTTTGGGGGTTGAAGGTGCGTGAACGTTAATGAGTTGAAAACGATCCACAATCGAAACCATGGTTTTAGATAAAGGGAACATGGAGGCTCGAGGTAAATTGTGGGGAAAAAAGAAGTTTTTTTTAAACCACTTTTGGATGTGCCCGCAATCGCGTGGTCACATGAGCTCATCGCCCAAGGTCATATCGAAAGAGGAGATAGCACGTCGCTAAGCTCCACTTCAGATTTCGGGAGATCGGGAGTTGGGAGAGTCAGGGTGACTCATCACAGATGACCCAAAACATGAATTCCCGAAGTGATTGGCCCCAGGTCACCGTCGAAGGTCACGTGAAGGAAGGGGCTTAGGAGCAAAAGAAGAAAAAACCGACTAAATGTAACTAACAGAGAAGTTGAAGAGTTTCGACTGCTAGAGAAGCCAAATAATATTAGGAAAATGACCACTTACGATGAACACATTTAGTATAACCACAAGAGATGATGAAGAGTTACAATGATGATCATGCAGAGGACTCGGTGTGTGAAAGACATGCAGAACAAAAAAGAGGATGTAGATTTTGTTCGTTAGAAATGTTGTGGGGAGTATGAGATGCAGTGAACAATCTGAAGGGCAGATCAGTGTGGCACATTGAAGAGCATGAGGAGGCATAGCACATACAATGGACGTGGTGCACAGAACATAAAATGCAGAAGAAAAAAAATGCAAGGAAGGCGAGGAGGACACTGATGCAGGCAGAGCAGAGCAGTGTAGTAGAATAATGATGAGACTGGTAATCCATTGATAAACACTGTATCACTATAATAAATTTCAATAAGAAAAGATTTATATTTCAGGGTGGTAGGGAGGTGCTAGGGAGGTGCTAGGGAGGACTGTTTTCCTCAGAGTTTCAAGTGGGTGCTTGAACACAGGGAGTTGTAGCTTCCATCTAGTTGCAGTAAAAAAAACTAAGGTGGTAGGGTGGTAGGGTGGTGCAAGAGAGAACTATTGTTCTCTGTTGTATAGGTTGGTTCCTGTGTGACAAGAATTTGGTGCTTCCATCCAGTTGGTGCTGGAACACTTAGGGAGTTGGTGCTAGAGAAACCAGAGAGTTTGTGCTCTCAGCAAGTTGTTGCTTGTAAAACAAAGGTGGTAGACTCAAAAGGACTTGGTGCTCATATGAATGATAATGTACAAAAAATAAAGACTACTTATCATATCAAGAAGAAGAGGTTTTCTCCCTTTATGGGTTTCCTTAGGAAATATCTGTCTCTGTATATTTCATGTGTGTGATTGATCTTGAATATTCTATTTCTTACTTCGCTGTATTATTTTGATCATCATTAAGTGTTTTGTAAAGAGTTTAAAATGGGAATTATTGTTTAAGCACAATA
>JZKD02S0083444.1:636181-655843 GCA_000966675.3 Picea glauca
ATGTTTTTTCCCTCAAAACCATCCAATTTCATATCATTTCTTACAAGCAAATTCCCCACTCCCCATATTTTTTTCCTAGCCATAATTCCATGGGATTTTTCCTTATTTTCATGCATAAAAACCATGTTTCCACACAAGTTCCACCATGAACAATGAGAAGAAGATAATTTGGATAAGAAAATGGATAATTCATGTGGGAAAGAAATGTGCTTAGGTAGAATGGAGAGTCTAAGAATTATTCATGAATGAGGGTGAATAATGGTTTCCCCCCAAGTTTATTCTGCATAAGACAAGTGTGTCCTTTCATCCAAGAAGCATGAGGAAACATCCAAAAGAACACCCAATTAAAAGATAAGTGGGAAATATTTTTAAGGAATCATGGGCAAGGAAGTTTTTACTTCAAAGGACAAGTGTCAAACCATATCACCGATACACCCCCTTTCCTCTTTCTCTCTTATGGTGTCATGGTCCCCTTGTTACTTCTCAAGCAACCTTTTATGTGGATAATATATTGCCATTGTTGTATCATAAGGACACCATGGAAATCATAAAAATCACACCATAATCCTTTCCCAAAAAGGAAATCCATCTAAAATTTAATAGTCAGACTAATAGGAACATTTACAACTCATTGACCTTATTTATACACAACAACGTCACAATTGCGACCACTATTTTACAAACGTGGCAAGAGAGATGACTATGTTACAAACGTGGCAAGAGAGACACCTATGTTATAAACATGGAAATAGAGATGACAACATGGAAATAGAGACGACAACATGGAAAGAGAGAAGTCAACGTGGCAATAGTGATGCTATCGAGCAATATGGAAAAAAAAAATTCCTCTATTTTTCAATAGCATGGCCAATTTTGTCCATAATGTCGCAAATAGAACATCAAAATTTTTACAATATGTACTAGTGTTGTATTGGATCTATTTCCCCTTCCTCTTCTTCCAAAAGATCTTCCTTTGAGCCCTGGTCTTGCAGGACTACTTCTTGGGGGAGGACTACATTGGTTGGTGGGATAGGATATGCTCTTTCATTTTCTGGTGAGGGAGGGATGGTAGGTGGAACAGTTTCAAGCATGTTTCCTTCTTGTTTTGGTTCTTCCGGGATGGATAATTTTTTACTGGGTTCAAGATGTTTTTTTTTAAGGAGCTTCCTTTTTGGGTGATGGGGGGTTTGGGATTTTTCCTTCTCGATGCTGGAAAGATTTAGGGTTTGCCTTATGCCTTTTGGGTTGTTTCCATCCATCTTCTAGGTCTTTTCCTTGCTAGGATTGGGGAATTTTTGGGCAGTTTTTTCTGGAAATTCCCATACTCATGGCAGTGTCTGCATTTAAATGGAAATTGTTCATAGTCTAGCTTCTGAAAGTGTTGCTAGAAACCTACAGTCAATTTTATTGCTTCCAATAGACTAGATTCTAAATCAACTTCAACACAAATACGAGCACCTGAGTATTGATCTTTGGGATTATCTTTGTCGATGTACTTACCAAGCCCATTGCCAATGGCCTACATTGAAAAGGTAAACTAACAGTGGATTAGGAGGTTAGGGATCCTGACCCACACCAGAATTGCCTTAGGTACATCCAAAACAGGTTTGAATTTGGGAATCCATCAGTTTAGGTACATCCCTTGGGGCCCCATGAAGAATGGCCCATTTCTGAAGATCAGATCACGATCGTCTCTGGAAATGAATTCGAACAGGAAAAACCCCCGACCAACTGCATAGAAGGTGACATTGCTGGTGATCAGAGGGTGCTATTTTTTCTCGATCTAGTTTTTGGTAGTGAAAGGCGAGGGCCAAATCTCAACGAACTATCCCACCAAGGATCGATCTGCTAATGGCACTGCTATCTGCATAGGTTGATTTGGAGGAAGGGCGATTAAAAAAAATTCATCCAACCTTTTGACAAACTTGGGGGGAGGGTGAGAGGCAGGATTTTTGCCTTCATTTATGAGAAATCATTTGAAGGCAGCTGCATCAGGGAGAGGCATCGGATCACCACCCCTTTCAGATATCACGGAGGCCAAAATCAAACCTAGCTCTCTTCAAAGCTAGTAAAAAAACCGTTATGTTTTCCCTCATCTATATGTTTTCTTTTTGTTATGGTTATTGTGCACACTTAATATGAATGCATGGTTAATATGAATAAATTGGTTGATGGTTATGTGCATTGGATGAATGGTTTGGTTACATGTTAGCTACTATTGTGGATTACCACACATATAATGAATGAATGAATGTTAAGTAGAGTAATGTTGCACACATGGTATAATGAATGGTAAGTAACTATTAATTAGTGGAAATTGCACACCCAGTGAAGGAATAAACAATGGTTAGTTAGAACATGCTGAATACCTCATTTCCCCTCATCATTGCAGAAACTTGGTTCTTGTAACCCCTCTAGATGCCTTGGGTAAGACTTCACTTGTTTGCAGGTGATGCCAAAAGAGCTAGTGTCTAAAGGTTTTGTTAGTATGTTATCTTTGAACCTAGGTCTGCCCACTATGTGCCAACAATAGTTCAAACTAATTCTCATGGAAAACAAGTATGGTGGATTTACTATGAAGTATGGGAATTTACTTTGTTACTTCAGGAATAAATGTTATTTTCTTTCAACCATTCAAAAAAGTTGGATGGGATAGTTAAAATGAAAAAGGACATGGATTAATTGGAAGGTCCATCTCTAGTGATCTATTATTTAACCTTCAATGACTTGATAAACCAAATGTATCTTGGTGAAAGCTGAAAACTATTTTTGTTAAACATAATGAGATTCAAGCCCGCCAGATTGAAAACCAATTGATTGCTTTAAATCCTAGTGATTTCTCTTGCATTGAATATTTTCTATCTAATTTTAAAACACTTATAACTTTTATTTGAAGAGTGTAAAATCACAAGGAAGGATGAACAATTCATATATTCTATTATTACTAATCTTGGAAATTCCTATTTTTTCTTTTGTATCTACTTTTCACTCCACCAAAGAATCACTTATTAGTCAAGGGGCTACTTAAAAAATTCCCTCTTTTGAAGCTTTTGTGATTCTTTAATTATAGAGAAAGATAAGCTTATGCACCTTGGAGTGACCGAAACTGCAAGTACATTGAATAAAGCCTTAGTATCACAAAAGAAGAAAGGCTCCAAGCATCTATAATGACCCCAATCGTTATGACTACAAGCGAAGAAAAAAGTGCAATTTTTTTTTGTGTTTTAAGGAAAGAAGGCAACGATGACAACAATTGAACCACACAACCTAATCATGAACACAAGCATGCATATCAGGCAACATACAACTATGACTCCATGCACTAGCACAAAGAGAAACTGGGCGAAACATGCGTAAATCAACAGATAGAAATGACTACCCGCCCGACGCAAACATGACAATGCCTACAAGCCTAAGGACAACATCCACCATCCCGACACAATGGCCTCGAAAACTAGTAACTAGAACCTCGATGGCGTGAAACCATACACATGAAGGCGTTATGTCCCAAGCACCAACAAAAAATACAACTAACATAGACCCACAACGGGTAGCACAGACTCCGACCAAGTTATCATTTGTCTCTATCTGTTAGGGTGCCCAATGATCCCCTCCACATGAATCATGCAGTCGCCTGGTGATAGGCATGACAACAACCGTGGCACAACAACATGACTGGACCCTCAACACAAGCTAAAATCAACATGCTAGGAGATCAAGTTAACTATCTAACCCCTAATGACTAACCCTAGCACCCAATCGCCAAGTCAATCAAGACAACTATCACTTTCATACAACGCAATAAATTCCTTGTGTAATAAAATCAATCTGTACATACTAAATGATTATTATTAAACAATAGTTCATTGCTACTATATTCCAATTTCCAAGTTAGATAAGTGTAAATCACCTTCCTTTAAAACTAAAACTAGTATGCTATTTCATGAAGTTGCTATCTTTTAAGACTCGAACTGTACACCGAAATAAATAGTTTTAGTGCAACTGGACACCAAGTTATTCGCCTAGCAATAAATCAATTACAAGTAAATGTTGTGACTTATCAATCCAATATATCGTTGGCATGTAAGTCACTGTCACATAATTTGCAACTTAACAATAAACGAAAGGACGAGAAAAAAACTGTAATCATTGTCTAAATAAAGGAGATATTGTATCTATATGAATACGCTATTGACCATCCATTTGTTGTCTAAAAGGTATGATATTGTTGTGTAAAGAATACAAAATATATTATTGTTGTCTGAAATTACGGTGTAAAACAGATACAATTTAAAACTAAGACTATCACCTCACCTATTACAGGTTGTCTATTACATTCGCAGTTGAAACACTGTCTATAATATGCTACCAATCAATAAATAGCCAACAACATTAATTCGTTGTGATATATTGCAACATAGTTGACTAAAATAAACCAATCGTTGTCTATCATTACCCAAAATTGTTGTCTACATTCACCCACGCTATTTAAAGGCAGCCTAATAAATACAGGAATGTTGAATTAATATGATATCACTGAATATTATAACATGATAGCATTGTGAAAATAAAAGAGATCGTTTTCACCATAGCCATCTAGATCATGGGGATGCGCTGCCACAGGATGTATGAAATAGCTTAACCACATATTAAGAGTGTTGTTAGTGCATTAAAACGCAACCAAGGTACATGTAAAACTCAAAGTAAGTTAATGATGATGTTGACAGGTATTAATTAGGTGAATAATATATGGAAAGTTGCCAGTAGATATCACTATATTGTTGTCATTTAATTCATGGAAAAGCTATCAGCAAATGTCATGGATAAGCTATCATTTAATTTCTATGGATTAATACATGGAAACGCTTCCATTTAAATAAAGTTACGGTGTCTACAGAAGTCATAGGGAAGGCTGTGAAGGCACCAAGAGAAGTCAAATAGAATGACAAGGGCGAATGGTAAAATAGATTTGGGCAAGGGGAGAATGGTAAAACAGAAGGTAAGATCAATCAAGAATTGTAAAACTCTATTTGATTCAGTCATTCAATGGATTCAATGTGAAACTCAACCATTTCATCAGTAAAACTCAGTCCAAAGGCATAAGTAAAACGTGATGAAGGTAAACGTTGTGTATATTTTGTTGTTAGTAAAAAAAAATGTGAGGATTTTGTAATAATATGTGCCAAGGTGGTCTAGTAAAATGCCAGGGAGATCATTGTGTTAAAGCCATGAAAATCAATGGGTGGAAGCTCGGTAATCTCTCAGGAATGTGTGTGTAAAGCATCACGATTTAGCTAAGGAACTACTGTGTAAAGGATCATTGATTGGGTTGTGTGAAACGTCACGGATTGAATGTGTAAAGATATAATCAATATGTATAGATATGATAAGGGTTCGTTGTCCAATCATTATTAAACTGAGAATACAAAATCCATGCCACAAGTTAAAAAAAATCGTTGAATGTCACTAAAAGTTAAAAACGTCGGGAATTAAAGACTTAATGTAAAACATAGATGAAAAGAATATAAATGCAGTCAGTATGTAGTAACACCACAGAGTAAAAATCGCCATCAAACATTATAAATCACATAGGAATTTCGCAGGCCAGAGGTATAAAAACGCAGAGTAAATTCGCCTTCAATGTAATAAATGGCGGAGGAAAAATTTGTAGGCCAAATGTATTAAAATGCAGAGTCAATTTTCCATAAAAACATAATAAATCATAGACAGTAAAAACGCCCAGTACACACAACAATGTGCCACCATTTAGACACAGTAAACATGAAGGCATTCAAGTATAAATTCACTATTGTTCAAGAGTAAAAAGGCGCAGGCATTCAAGGTAAGTTTCATTGTATTTCAAGGAATATCTTTACCGTCCTTCCAGTGAAAAAAAATGTAGTCTAGGTATAAATCAAATGCTGACTTTCAAGTGGAAATGAAAAATGCAGTCCAAATATAACAAGAAACGTTGTCATTAAAATCACAGAGAATGAAGATGAACAATACACAGAGGTAATCAATCGCAAGAAGGCGCAATACAATCACTCAACCAAGAACAATCAACGCAGAGCTAAGGAGGGGTATATAGTTGGGTAAAAATATCCTTCGCTCATCATCCATACATAGAAAAGCAGGGCATTAGAATCTATAGGTCGCTATGCATCGAAGTGACAACCATCGATTCGGCTCCTGGCCGACTGCTCAGGCATGGACTGATGATCTAGGGACGAGGATGAAAGATAAGGCACAAGCTCTTCATAAAAATCAATAAAACAAAACAGAACAATCATAGAAATCATGGATCAGTTGCCTAGGAAATCAATTTGATGCAGCAAGCATAAATCTATGATGAATTTAAGTTCTCGATTAAAAAACGCTAAGTAAAACACTTTTCTTTACACCATTAAAAGTACAGAAATGAAAATGCAAGAACGATATTTATCTACCATTCAAAATAAACGCAGGCATACTGTAGCCCAAGGTGACAGATCTGAGTTGTTGTCGCGTGCGCTCCATCCAGCTCTCGCTTTCCGACTGATGTGACTTCACCGATACCTCCCAGCCAACACTAGGGGTACTCTTATTCCCCCTTATCCTCTTGGGCCACAAAGGGGCCATGCACACTATACCAGAGAACAACTAGCTCCCAATTTGCCTCACAAGGTCGAGCTACCACTCCTTACTCGAGCTGGGTATCCCAACTCCCACAAGATAAGTCAGTCAAGTCAAACATTCTGTAGCGTAATGTTACACATAAAATATCATCCCATACTCCTCCTTCATCCTTTTTATAGGGTTTCTAAGTGATTTCTTTCCCAATTTCCCATTTAATTTAATTTTCATTAATTTATTTCAGAAAAATCTCCCCCGTACACATGTCACTCATCCTCCTAGTTGCACCAAAAATTAATTTCATTAATTATTTAATTACACATTCCTAAAATCTCTCCTTGGTATCCCCATATTCCCTTACACATTTTAAATGACTTACACCCTTACTAAATTCCTAGTTGAGTTCAATTTAGAAAGTTCTTAAAGGCAAGATTCCTTACTAAGTTAGTCATTCTGCTTTTTCCTTACAGTTCCTTTTTCTTTATGTTTCCCCCTTTTCCCTTATTTTCCTATTTCTTTTAAGTTTCCCACTTTTCCCTTCTTAACTAAAACTCAAATTAGCAAGTGTAGAAAAATTACCATTTACCCCTTTTTCTTTTTAATTAATAAATTTTATTTAGCAAATGTAGAAAAACAATCAATTCCCTTTTAAAATTTTAATCCCTCAATATAATTTGATTTTAATAAATTAGTTGAATTTCTTACCCCCTTCTCGTCACATGTTTAATTATGATTATATTATATTTTGTTACCACAAGTATCACTTAGACCTAGATTTTAATTTCCTAGGCTAGGTGACATTTTTATTAGGGAAATTGTTTTTAAATCTTTCTTATCACATCATTCGTTCTAAGGTCGTCTAGGTTTATTCACTTATTAGTTAACAACACGACATGCCCTTTAGGATGCATTATGTGCTCCAAGGGTGTCACTCACCTCATTCTGTTTCCCTTGCGCAACGTGCTCTTCAAGACACACTATTTGCTCCAAGGGTGCCACTCGCCTCTTTCCATTTTCCTTGCGCGACGTTCCCTTCAGGACACACTATGTGCCTCAAGGGTGCCACTTGCCGCTTGACTAACTTGGTAGACATAAAAAAACCCTGGAGTCAATACTCTGCTAGGTGATCTTGTGGGATACTAATGGCCTCTAAGGAATAAGGACCCTACCTTATTGTGCGCCCCTTAGAATCATTGTGAGCGACTATCACAGTCTTCCCTCATGGCATCGTGGGTCTTCTCAAACTAGGTAATCGTTAACCTATAGTTTGAGCCATGGTGGGAGTGCTAGTAGGTTGTGGTAGGGTTGTTGTCCACACCTTTCCCTCAACATCTCTGGTTGTCGTGCATGACCCCTCTACTCCACATGTAAGTCTGGTCGGCAAGTTGTCATAAACCTGCATCATC
Source organism: Picea glauca (assembly GCA_000966675.3). Taxonomy (NCBI): domain Eukaryota; kingdom Viridiplantae; phylum Streptophyta; class Pinopsida; order Pinales; family Pinaceae; genus Picea; species Picea glauca. The sequence continues at coordinate 644,203 of JZKD02S0083444.1, forward strand.
AATGAATCATGTCAGAAATAAAATCAATCATCATAACATCTAATCAGATGTGCATATGTCATATCAACAATAATCAAAACCCAATAGTCCACTCCCTGACTCAATCCAGAGTCCAAGGGGTTTCATCAATGCCTCTGCATCCTCGAGGTCCAAAGTCTTGCACACTCAGGAGAACCTAGTCAATAACACATGTTTATGTAAACACACAAAATAACATATCCATAATGTCTCATAGTCATAATCAAGCAGCCAATAGTATAATAATTTGGATCAATTGCAAGCAAGTTTTCTCAAAGAATAAGTTCGCTCAGTGCGCACAAGAGAGGGATGTTACATACACCCCTCTTGGTCTAAAATTTGTCCTGAAGCTTCATAGTATATAAGTGCGGAAATAATGGGCATCACAGTATCATAAGTCTATCTATCAAACAAAAATGGAAACTGTTGGCGCATCTAATATGCATCCTCCTAGGTCACCTTGTGTGGACTATAGTTGTCCCACTGGACCTTGACCTGATCTATTGTTCGACGCCTTAGTTGTCGAATGCGATGATCCAATATGCGGATCGACACATTCATGAGTGCCCCCTCATCCGATACCTACAAGGAACTCATTTCAATAACATGTGTAGGATTACTAATATGTTGTCTCAAAACAGATACGTGAAAAACATTGTGCATACGCCTCAAGGAATTAGGCAAGGCTAGTTGATAGGCCACGGGCCCCTTCCTCTTCATAATCTAGAAAGGTCCCATGAACCTAGGAGAGAGTTTAGCTCCCTTTCTAAACTTGATCGAACTCTTATGCGGTTTCACCCGTAAGAAGACGTGATCACCAACTTCGTAACTACAGTTGACATGGTGCGCATCAGCATAACTCTTTTGACGATCCTGTGCTTCTTTTATCCTTTGTCTTATTGTTTGCATTTGATATTCCATTTCTTGGATCGCTTCTGGTCCCACCAGGACCCTATCCTCAAGTCGATCCCAACTCAAGGGCATCTGACATGGTCGCCTGTAAATAAACTCAAAAGGCGCCATCTTAATAGTGCTTTGGTAACGGTTGTTATATGTGAATTCTACAAGTGGCAATAATTCTTCCCAACGCTTATGTTGGTCCATCACGTACATGCACAACATGTCCTCCAAGATTTGGTTTTTTCACTCGGTCTGCCCATCTGTCTCCGAGTGATATGTCATACTGAAGTTAAGTTGGGTTCCTAACGCCTCTTGGAAACTAGTCCAAGATCATTCGATAAACACCGATCCTCGATCAAATATAATCCTTTTAGGCACGCCATGCTGCCTCACAATCTCACTGATGAAAAATATAGCTATTTTAGGTGCCTGATACATCGTATGCACAAGAAAAAAATGAGCACTCTTCGTCAGAGTGTCGACTACCACAAAAATCAAGTCGTGTCTCCTTGCCGTCAGTGGAAAACCAACAATGAAATCCATCGAAATGACCTCCCATTTCAATTCCAGTATAACGTGTGGCTGTAGTAATCTTTCTGGATGTCTATGCTCAACCTTTACCTGCTGACATTCTAGACATCTGGCCACATAGTTGACTATGTCTTCCTTCTTTCCCTTCCATAAGAATAAGCGTTTAAGGTCTGCCCTCATCTTCGTGACCCCCGGGTGAGCCATGTACACTGATCTGTGAGCCTCATTTAGGATCAAAATCCTCAACTAGTTGTTCGATGGTACATAAATTCGATTTTTAAATCTCAATAGTCCATCGTCGTCCAACGTAAATCCTTCAAATCTTGGTACCATTATTGTGGTTTGTTCGATAAAATCCTTGACCTCTTTGTACCAGTCATCGTCGCACTGTAAAGTTAGAATCCTTTCACATAGATTCGTCTGAAGAGGCAACACCGAAAATATGCGTGGTCTCCAACTCAATGCATCTGCCACTCAGTTCATTGTTCCTTTTATGTAAGGATCTCAAAATCATACTCACTATGCAATTCCAACCAACTTCTTTGTCGTGCGTTCAGGTCTCTTTGTGTAAAGATATGTTGTAGTCCACAATGGTCTATTTTTAGTTCAAATTTCCATCCAATAAGGTAGTGTCTCCAAAATATCAAGGCATAAACAATGGCTAACAACCCCAAATCGTGCATGGAGTAGTTCTCCTCATGGATTCTCAATTTCCTCAAGATGTAAGTGATCACTCGATCATATTGCATCAAGACTTCAATTAAACCTTCCTTGGATGCGTCAGTGCATACCAAGAAGTCCGCGTCCATGTCAAGGACCTTTAGTATCGGTGTTGATGTCAACAACTCCTTGAGCCTCCAAAATTCCTCCACGTATTTCTCGATCCAAACAAACCTCTTGTTCTTCTTTTGCAATTCCATGATCAGATTTTCTATCTTTGAAAATCCCTCGACGAACCGTCGATAGTATCCTACTAAAACCATGAAGCTACGCACTTCTGTGACATTCTTCGATGCATGCCATTCCATAATAGCCTCAACCTTTGTTTGATCCATGACGATACCTTCACTGGCGAAGACATGCCCTACGTAGTGAATCTCCGATTGATAAAGTGATCATTTAGACAATTTACCATATAATTTGTTCTCTCACAGACACTATAGTACCAAGCGCAAGTGCTCATCATGCTCCTCCATTGTCTGAGAGTAAATAAAAATATCGTCAATGAATACTTGGACGAACTTGTCCAAGTACTCGCAGAACACCCTGTTCATCAAACTCATAAATACCCCTGGGGCGTTTGTCAGTCCAAACGGTAAAATAGTAAACTCGTAATGTCCAAACCTCATTTTAAAGGTGGTATTAGGGATTTCATCCTCCTTGATCTATAGCTGGTGATACCCTGATCTCAAGTCAAACTTTTAAAACATTGTCACACCCTTCATCTGATCAAACAGATCATCAATCCTTGGCAACAGATATTGATTCTTGATTTTTGCCTTGTTCAATTGACTGTAGTCAATGAAGAGTCTCCATGACCCATCCTTATTTTGTATGAAGATAACAGGCACACCTCATGGTGACACACTTGGAAGTATAATTCCCAGGTCTAGCAACTCCTTCAGTTGCATTCTCAACTCCTGTAACTCCGGGGTTGACATATGATAAGGCGATCTCGCTATTGGTTTAGTCCCCATTTTTAGGTCTACGGTAAATTTCAATTCCCTCTCCAGCAGACTTCTAGATAACTCCTCCGGGAAGACATCCGCAAACTCTCTCACCACAAGAAGGTGTTCTAGACCTTCCGCTACTCCCTTCTTGTTTAACGCAAGGATCGCATAAAGCTTACATCCCTTGCACATGCTCTTCCATAGCTGTAAGGAAGTGATGAACCTCAGGGAAAATCCCTAGTTCCATCCCACAATCATGTGTCTCTATCCCTCATCATCAACCAATCTCAACCATTTCGTCTTACAGTTGAGTATCGCCTCATGTGATTCCAACCAGTCCATACTGATCACAACGTCATAAGATCCTAATATCGTGACGTACAGGTTGACCCTGGTGAAAAACCCTCCCAGGTTAAGGGTACAACCCGTAACCTTTCCTCCAACCTTTTGTTTGGCTCCCGAAGCCATCTCTACAAATATAAACTCATCCTATTCGACTGCCTTTACCTTAATCCTTTTTAGCGTTGCACCAGAAATGAAACTCTCAGTAGGACCGAGATATATCAAAATACTAAGGGTCTAGTCAGTGACGGTACCTAACGTCTCGAGCACAATCGACTGGTGCTCTTCCTGGTAGTTATTCACCGTTGCATGAATCCGATGGGCCTTGCCCAAATCTCCCACTGTAGTGGGTCTGGCTGATCCAGATTCTTTAGTCCTCTCCATTGGGCAGACACGTTGGTAGTGTGGCTCCCCACATGTCCAACACCCCTTCTTTGGTCCAGTACTTTTGGTACCCAAAGTAGAAGTTTATGACCCATCGACCTGGAATCCTAGTCTGTTCTACTGAACATGCCTAAACTATTGTTGTTGTGGTCGACATTGTTGTTGATGTTGTGGTCCCCGGTAAGGAGTTTGTTGTTGAGAAGCTGGTCACTGAGGTGTAGTGAAAGTTGATCCTCTCTAGAAACCACGATATCGTGGCATAAGTCTGGCTGGTGTCTAATGTTGTTGTGTACCATATGACACCTACCCTGCTGGTCTTGTTGGAGTCCTACTCTGACCCCTGCTGATAAGCTCCTCCTCTGCTATGAGGGCCTTCTGAATGACATCATGTAAGGTTCACGGCATCAGAATCCTAACCTTTGCATGAATGATGAAATTAAGGCCAAACAAGAACCTGTTTACCTTAACTTTCTCGGTATTAAGGTGTGGAGCATACCGAAGCAAATCCATAAAATGAGCCTCGTACTCGGGCACCGTATGACCTCCCTGTCACAAGGCATTGAACTCGTTGAGTTGACGCTCAATGAATTCCTCTGATAGGTACCTCTCTTTGAACCATTCCTCGAACAGTTACCATAACACGTCTTATACGACCATGTTCAATTGTGTCAGGAGAATCTTCCACCATAGAAGAGCACTTCCCTTTAGTTGAAAGACTGCCATGTAGACCTTCATGTGGGAGGTATAGTCACGAAGTGAAAATCACATCGGCATATTATCCAACCATGCCTCAACAACTACATCATCTGGGGCACCAAAGAACTCGGAAAATTTTACCTTCTCTTGTTCGCGGTGAATACTACTAGTACCGACTAGAGCGTGCGGTGGACCCTCAGGGGGTGTCGGTGCCCTGGCCTCATCTCTGTCCAAATGGATGATCAGTTCCTCAGACATGCACTGAAAGGACCTCATCAGCCCAACCACATCACCTACCGCTATCTTCTCCTACTCGACAACCTGTTCGTCTCCCTGGGGGTTACAACCCCCATGCGTGGATGCTAATGGAGGCATCATGCCTCCTCCCCTAGCACCCCTTCGTTTGCCTCCATGATGTCCTCTAACCATGATTACCTACATGAACACAAATCAACTTAATTAGCAACATTATAATCAAATATCATATCAATGAAAGATGTAGTTTTCCCAAGTCGCGGGTTGAACCTTCTTTGATACCATATGTAATGACCCCAATCGTTATGACTGCAAGCGAAGAAAAAAGTGCAATTTTTTTTTTGTGTTTTTAGGCAATAAGGCAACGACGAAAAAAGTTGAACCAGACAACCTGATGACGAAGACAAGCACGCAGATCAAGCAACAGACAACTACGACTCCACGCACTAGCACAAAGAGAAACTGGGCAAAACATGCATAAATCAACAGATAGAAATGACTACCCACCCGACACAAAAATGAAAACACCTACAATCCTAAGGATAACATCCACCATCCTGACACAACAGCCTCGACAGCCAGTAACTAGAACCTCGATGGTGTGCAACCATACACATGAAGGAGTTACGTCCCAAGCACCAACAACAACTACAACAAACATACACCCACAATGGGTAGCACAGACTCCAGACAAGTTATCATTTGCCTCTATCTGTTAGGGCGCACAATGATCCCCTCCACAGGAATCATGCAGTCACTCAATGATAGGCACGACAACAACTGTAGCACAACAACATGATTGGACCCTCAACAAAAGATAAAATCAACACTCTAGGAGATCAAGTTAACTATCTAACCATTGATGACTAACCCTAGCACCCAATCGCCAAGTCAATCAAGACGATTATCACTTTCATACAACGCAATAAATTCTTGGCGCAATAAAATCAATCTGTACACACTAAATGATTATTATTAAACAACAGTTCGCTGCTACTATATTCCAATTTCCAAGTTAGATAAGTGTAAATCGCCTTCCTTTAAAACTGAAACTAGTATGCTATCTCATGAAGTTGTTATCTTTTAATACTCGAACTATACACCAAAATAAATAGTTTTAGTGCAATTGGACACCAAGTTATTTGCCTAGAAATAAATCAATTACAAGCAAATGTTGTGACTTATCAATCCAATATATCGTTGGCATGTAAGCCGCTGTCACATAATTTGCAACTTAACAATAAATGAAAGGATGAGAAAAACATTGTAATCACTTTCTAAATAAAGGATATACGGTATCTATATGAAGATGTTATCAACCATCCATTTGTTGTCTAAAAAGGTATGTTATTGTTGTTTAAAGAATACAAAATATATTATTGTTGTCTAAAATTACAGTGTAAAATAGATACAATTTAAAACCAAGACTATCACCTCACCTATTACAGGTTGTCTATTACATTCGCAATTGAAACACTGTCTATAATATGCTACCAATCAATAAATAGCCAATAACATTAATTCGTTGTGATATATTGCAACATAGCTAACTAAAATAAACCAATCATTGTCTATCATTACCCAAAATTGTTGTCTACATTCACCCACGCTATTTAATGGCATCCTAATAAATACAGGAATGTTGAACTAATATGATATCGATCAATATTATAACATGATAGCATTGTGAAAAGAAAAGAGATCATTGTCACCATAGCCATCTAGATCACGGGGATAGATTGCCATAGGAAGTATGAAATCGCTTACCCACATATTAAGAGTGTTTTCAGTGCATTAAAACACAACCAAGGTACATGTAAAACTTAGAGTAATTTAAAGATGATGCTGACAGGTATTAATTAGGTGAATAATATATGGAAAGCTGCTAGTAGATATGACTAGATTGTTGTCATTTAATTCCTGGAAAAGCTATCAGAAAATGTCATGGATAAGCTATCATTTAATTCCTATGGATTAATATATGGAAACGCTTCCATTTAAATAAATTTATGGTGTCTACAGAAGTTGCATGGAAGGCTGTGAAGGTGCTAGGCAAAGTAAAACAGAATGGCAAGGGAGAATGGTAAAATGGATTTGGGCAAGGGGCGAACGGTAAAATGGAAGGTAAGCTCAATCAAGTATTGTAAAAATCGATTCAATTCAGTCATTCAATGGATTCAATGTGAAACTCAACCATTTCATCAGTAAAAATCAGTCCAAAGCCATAAGTAAAACGTGATGAAGGTAAATGTTGTGTAAATTTTGTTGTCAGTAAAAAAAAATGCAAGATTGTTGTAATAATATGTGCCAAGGTGGTCTAGTAATATGCCAGGGAGATCGTTGTGTTAAAGCCATGAAAATCAATGGGTGGAAGCTGGGTAATCACCCCGGAATGTGCGTGTAAAGAATCATGATTTAGCTAAGGAACTAGTGTGTAAAGGATCACGGATTGGGTTGTGTGAAACATCATGGATTGACTGTGTAAATATATAATCAATATTTACAGATATGCTGAGGGTTCATTGTCTAATCATTATTAAACTGAGAATACAAAATCCCTGCCACGGGTTAAAAAAATCGTTGAATTTCACTAAAAGTTAAAAACGTCGGCAATTAAAGACTTAATGTAAAACGCAGATGAAAATAATATAAATGCAGTCAATATGTAGTAACATTGCAGAGTAAAACTCGCCATCAAACGTTATAAATTGCATAGGAATTTCGCAGGCCAGAGGTATAAAAATGCAAAGTAAATTCGCCTTCAATGTAATAAATTTCGAAGGAAAAATTTGTAGGCCAAATGTATTGAAACACAGAGTCAATTTGCCATCAAAACATAATAAATCATAGACAGTAAAAACACCCAGTACACAGCAATGCGCCACGATTTAGACACAGTAAACATGAAGGCATTCAAGTATAAATTCGCTATTGTTCAAGAGTAAAAAGGCGCAGACATGCAAGGTAAGCTTCGTTGTATTTCAAGGAATATCTTTACCATCCTTCTAGTGAAATAAAACGCAGTCCAGGTATAAATCAAATGATGACATTCAAGCGGAAATGGAAAACACAGTCAAAATATAACAAGAAACGTTGTCATTAAAATCGCAGAGAATGAAGATGAACAATACATAGAGGTAATCAATTGCAAGAAGGCACAAGACAATCACTCAACCAGGGAATCAACGCAGAGCTAAAGAGGGGTAGATAGCTATGCAAAACTATCCTCTGCTCATCATCCACACATAAAAAAGCAGGGCATTAGAATCTATAGGTCGCTTTACACCGAAGTGATGATCGTTGATTCAGCTCTTGGATGACTTCTCAGGCATGGACTGATGATCTAGGGATGAGGATGAAATATAAGGCACAAGCTCTTCATAATAATCAATAAAAAAAAACAATCATAGCAATTAGGGATCGGTTGCCAAGGAAATCAATTCGATGCAACGAGCATAAAGCTATCATGACTTTAAGTTCTCGATTAAAAAAATGCTAAGTAAAACACTTTTCTTTACACCATTAAAAGTACAGAAATGAAAACACAAGAACAATATTTATCTACCATTCAAAATAAACGCAGGTTTACCATAGCCCAAGGTGACAAATCTGAGTCGTTTTCCCACATGCTCCGTCTAGCTCCCTCTTGCCGATCGATGTGACTTCACCGGTACCTCCCAGCCAATGCTAGGGGTACTCTTCTTCCCCCTTATCACCCTGAACCACAAAGGGGCCATGCACACTATACCAGAGAACAACTAGCTCCCATCTCACCTCGCAAGGCTGAGCTACCACTCGTTACCTGAGATGGGTATCCCAAATCCCACAAGATAAGTCAGTCAAGTCAAAAATTTTGCAGCGTAACGTTACGCATAAAATATCACCCCATACTCCTCCTCCTCCATCTTTTTTATAGGGTTTTTAAGTGATTTCTTTCCAATTTCCCATTTAATTTAATTTTCATTAATTTATTTTAGAAAAATCTCCCCCATACACATGTCACCCATCCCCCTAGTTGCACCAAAAATTAATTTCATTAATTATTTAATTACTCCTATTTCCCTCACCCACCTTAAATCACTCCTAAAATATCTCCTTGGTGTCCCCATGTTCTCTTACACATTTTAAATGAATTACACCCTTACTAAATTCTTAGTTGAGTTCAATTTAGAAAGTTCTTAAAGGCAAGATTCCTTACTAAGTTGGTCATTCTGCTTTTTCCTTACGTTTCCTTTTTCTTTATGTTACCCCTTTTCCCCTTAGTTTCCTATTTATTTTAAGTTTCCCACTTTTCCCTTCTTAACTAAAACTCAAATTAGCAAGTGTATAAAAATTACCTTTTACCCCTTTTTCTTTTGAATTCATAAATTTTATTTAGAAAATGTAGAAAAAAAAATCAATTACCTTTTAAATTTTTAATCCCTCAATATAATTTTATTTTAATAAATTATTTGAATTTCTTACCCCCTTCTCGTCACATTTTTAATTATGATTATATTATTTTTTGTTACCACAAGTATCACTTAGACCTAGATTTTAATTTCCTAGGTTGGGTGACATTTTTATTAGGGAAATTGTTTTTAAATCTTTCTTATCACATCATTCGTTCTAAGGCCGTCTAGGTTTATTCACTTATTAGTTAACAACGAGACGTTCCCTTCAGGATGCACTAGGTTCTCCAAGGGTGCCACTCACCTCATTCTGTTTCCCTTGCGCGACATGCTCTTCAGGACGCACTATGTGCTCCAAGGGTGCCACTCGCCTCTTTCCATTTTCCTTGCGCGACATGCCCTTCAAGACGCACTACGTGCTCCAAGGGTGCCACTCACCTCTTCACTGACTTGGTAGACATCAAAAACCCCTGGAGTCAATACTCTGCCATGTGATCTTGTGGGAGACTAAGGGCCTCTAAGGAATAAGGCCCCTACCTTATTGCGCGCCCTTTAGAATGATCATGAGCGACTGTCGCATTCTTCCCTCACAACATCGTGGGTCTTCTCAAACTCGGTAATCGTTAACCTATAGTTCGAGACATGGTAGGAGTGCTAGTAGGTTGTGGTAGGGATATTATCCACACCTCTCCCTCAATGTCTCTAGTTATCGTGCGTGACCCCTCTACTCAACATGTGATTCTGGTCGGCAAGTTGTCGTCATCCTGCAGCATCAATGAATCATGTAAAAAATAAAATCAATCATCATAACATCTAATCAGATGTGCATATTTCATATCAACAATAATCAAAACCCAATATTACACTCCTTGACTCGATCTGGAGTCCAAGGGGTTTCATCGATGCCTCTACATCATCGAGGTCCAAAGTCCTGCACACTCAGGAGAACCCAATCAATAGCACCTGTCTATGTAAACACACAAAATAACATATCCATAATTCCTCATAGTCATAATCAAACGAACAATAGTATAATAATATGGATCACTTGCAATAAAGTGTCCTTAAAGAATAAGTTCTCTCAGTGTGCACAAGAGCGAGATGTTACAGCATCCAAAGAAGCAACATCCTTGAAAAAATGAATAAAATAAGGATCTTAAACCCTATCAGTGAGCTCCAACTCCCAATGGTCATTAAGGAATTAAATAAAAATATAAGAATATTGTGAGACATTTTAATTTTTGTGTGTGAGATAGTCATCTAGAGTCTAATTTTTTTAAGATCGAATCCTTAGAAAAAATAATAAAAAAGATCAACACCAATCTTGATCCTTCTTCTTATAACCCTTTTTTTCATGGACATGCAATTTTTTCTTCTAGTTCTTCTTTCAATGCAATGCCTACTTCTTATTCTATAGGGTGGCTTATCGAATATGGAGAATCTTATCATATGGCTAAGGATAAGACCATCCTTTTTCATTTTGATAATTGTAACACCAACCAAATATTTGTTGGTGACGATAGATCTCTTAATTTTGTAGGTTCTTGGATAATTTGGTTAAATGATGGACATTTTAATGATGTTATTGGGGGTAGATACCCCCAACCATGGCCAAATAATCTCATGTGGGGTAAATCAAGCATGAAGGAGAGGATTTATTGGACCATGCTTGGACATTGAAGTAACCAAGCATGTCAAGGAATTATATATATGTATGTATGTACACACACACACACACACACACACACACACATTAGAGATAAAGATAAGATTTTTTCACATTGGAGTGATCAAAACTACAAGTACATCGAATAAATCCTTAGTATCACAAAAGAAGCAAGGATCCAAGCATCCAAGAAGCAACATCCTCACAAAAAAGAAAAAAATAAGGGTCTTAAACCCTATCAGAGATCTCCAACTCCCAATGGTGATAAAGGAATTAAATCAAAATATAATAATATTGTGAGACATTGTAATTTTTGTGTGTGACATAGTCATCTAGAGTCTAAATTTTTTAAGAATATCAAATCCATAGAAGAAATAATAAAAAAGAACAATACCAATCTTAATCCTTCTTCTTCTAACTCTTCTTTTTACGGACATGCATTTTTTTCTTCTAGTTATTCCTTCAATGGGATGACTACTTCTTCTTCTATAGGGTGGCTTATTGATTATGGAGAATCTTATCATATGGATAAGGATAAAACCATCCTTTTCCCTTTTGATAATTGTAACACCAACCAAATATTTGTTGGTGACGATAGATCTCTTAGTTTTGTAGGGTCTGGAATAATTCAGTTAGATGATTATCATTTTAATGATGTTATTGGGGGTAGATACTCCCAACCATGGCCAAATAATCTCATGTGGGGTAAATCAAGCATGAAGGAGGGGCTCGCTTGGTTATCTAAGTAACCATGTTTAGACATTGAAGTAACCAAGCATGTTAAAGAA
>JZKD02S0083444.1:656668-678315 GCA_000966675.3 Picea glauca
AAGAATATGCATGTTTTTGTGTTGATTTGAGTTATATTAAAGTTTATGTTGTTATATTAAGTGGCTTGTGGCTTGATTATAAAAATTGTGGAAAGACAAAGGTCGATGTATTTGAAAGACTAAGAACTATTAAAGAGAGTGGGTTTTTTTTCCCTAGGAGGATAGGGTTTCCCACTATAATTTGTGTTTTTAATGATTAGGATGTTTTCTTTTATGCTGGATGGAACTTATAAGGTTATCTAAATATTTTTGGCATATTTCTTGTTAAGTGAATCTCAGTTTTTGAGAAATTTGGACTATGACTATAAATATAGCCAACATTTGGGGGGCATTGTGACTCAAAACTATGTGGCATAACCTGAAGAATAAAGAAAATACAAATAAATTGATGGTTGAACACTAATAGTAGTTATGGGGGGCAAGACCATCACAATAAATTCATAGGTTTTTCAACCCAAAAGAAATAGGAAGCGATGAAGTTGCCACTAAGAAGAATCCCAACCTATAGCCAGGTATAAGGAACACCAGAAATTAATAGAGGAAAAGGGGAAGAATGAATTAAATAATGATAAAAGATGAAGTATACTTAAAAGAATTATCATGACCCTTGCATCAAGGAACTGTTGGCCAGGAACAACTTGGAAGACTTGATAATGGTCCCTTCAATGGATGTATAACTATAGTTAAATCCCATACAAACATGCCAAAAATACCATTATTTTTGGAACCATGGATGGATAGGATAATTTATTTATCCTCAAAATAAATTGGCAAGTGACAAATATAGTGGATTTAATGAAGAAATGGGAAATTGATGCAGGAGCATCGTAAGCAGCCAGCTAAGCGAGCATGAAGGTGGAAGACAGCTGGAGGAGAGCAACACACGTTTTGCACATTTTGAAATATTTTTGAAAGATTAAGAAGCAGATATTAATGTAGTAGCTAGAAGCGTACTTGAATTTATATCTGGCTGTTGTAAATAGATCGTGAGCGATTTGCTCTCATCTGACAATGTAAAAGGCATTTAATCCCAGTTAATGAAAGTAGGTAGGTTTGAATTAATAGATTAGACAGTTTAGAAGAGTAGGAGGGAAAACGGATATAGACACCCTTGCCTTTGTATCATAGTAGTGGTCGTAATATTATCAACATTGAGAGCTGTAGCAGAGAGTTAAAAAGAAGAATCCATGTACAGGAGATTTGAATTAATATATGAAACTTTGAATCAAATTTCATGGTGTTATGATGTCTTCTGTTTATACATGGTGAATGGTATGCTTTTGGTTGTTTTATTCTCTCTGTTATGCATTTGTTATGAGGCTATGCTGTGTATGTATGATTTCATGTTGAATGTTTGAAGTCTGAGAGAGAGAGAGAATGAGTTTCAATTGTTGCTCTTCCTGAGTGAAAGAAGTTCCTACAAGGAGTGCAGTGAAATGTCCACAAGGTGTGTGTTGACAAGGGTTCTAAGTTTTATCTCAGAAAGCTCAGGAGAGATACCAGTTTTCTCATTCCAGTAGAAGTGTATATGAAGCACAAAAGCCATGCAAGGTGTGCACAGACTAGTCGAGACCTTAAACTTATCAACTAAGGTTGAAAGGTAAGGGACTGATGTTGCAAAAGGTGCACAGAGTCGAAGAATCAAATACTGAGGAGTATCTGGGAGATTGCCGCAAAGAGTGCGTGCAGGATTCCTTTTGAGGCTCAAGGTTGCAAGTGAAAGATCGGGAGGGTTATTGCCTTTGAAGTGTTAAAAGGGAGATGGAGAAAAGTCGCTTTGCAGAAGCCAAGTTCAGACAAGGAACACTGATTAATTTCACAAAAGTTTTCAAGGAAGGAACGAGCGGGTGAAATTCTCTGTGGAGAACTCACGAAGTCGCAAGGACCATGGGATTTAGTGAAGCTGCAAGGGGGTTAAGCATTGGATGAATCCACCCTTCGGGAGGTAAGACTCAACGTGGACCATTGATCATGATAGTGGTGCGTCAGATCATTTCGGGGATTTGGAGTTTGTATGTCCGGAGTGTAAGCCAAAATACTTGGTCACTCTAACTCCCGAATCACGAAAAGAATTGTTAAGTGAAGAGTTTTGGGATTTCAGTAATTCGGGATTCAAAATATCGGGAATCCTGAGGACAAGGAGCCAGGGGCCTTTGCATTGAAAACCCTGAAGTTGCGAAAACCCATAATATCTTTGAAGTGGCATTTTGGCATTTCAGGGATCGGGGTTTCGACATTCCCGTTGACAAGGATTTAGGGCACTTCACATAAGAAACCCTAGAGTTGCGAAACGCAAAATGTTGTGAAGTGGCGTTTCAGTGTTTCGGGGTTCGGGAACCCAAGAAGACAATGGTTTGGGATCGAGAGTTTAGAACTCCTGGTACCTGAAAGCCTGAAATGACGTGGGCGTTGATTCCATAGAAGGCACATTTTAGAATTCAGGGTTTCGAAGTGGTAGGGGAATGGTATTCAAAGGATGGTTCAAGTACAAAAAGCCGAGAAGAGTGACAGGTGGTAGGAATCCATGTTAGAGACCGAGGAAAGTTGAGAAGACAGGTGGCGCATACTCGTTGCCAGGTGGTGTCAATACCCGTTGATTGTTTTGGGGTTTTGGAGGTTGAAGAGTCGGGAGCCTTGCATTAGGATTCATGAAATCGTGAAGTCCGAAACCCTAAAAGGCGAAAAGTTCCATTGGAAGCTAGTATTTTTTTGAACGCATCGGGCTTCGGCATTTCGGTGTTTTCGAAAAAAAGAGGTCGGGGTTCTTTGTTCCAAAATTCCTGGAGTCGCAAAACGTGATACAGTTGTGGAGGAGGACATGATCGAAGATTTCAGTGTTTTGGCATTTCGGGTTTCAGTGGGTTGAAGAGCGGGAACTTGACAACAAAAATTGCGAAACCCGAAATCCCAATTTGGAAAAGGGCGTGATCATATTATTGAGGTCAGAAGATTTGAGTGATGCTTTGTGTTTTATCACGCGGGGCATACTCATAAGGACCTGTGGATACATCGTTGTGTGTGTGAGGGATTCCCTATGGGGAAATTCAAAGAGTCAATTAGACTCAGGAGGGAAGATTTAGAACGATCCTGAGTGGATCTCGGCCTGAGGGTCAGGGGTCTACATCAGTTGTGGTATCAGAGCACAGAACAAGTTCTTGCTTTCAGTAGTGGAGAAAAGAGGAACATTTTACAACCATGCTGCCAAGGAGAAGAGACAAGCCAATGCCAATGCCTGATCCAAAAGTGGAAAGAGAAATGCGTGAATTACATGCCAGGCTTGATGCCATGGAGACAACACAGAGGCACACAGTTGAAACTGGGGATATCAACAAGGTTGACAGTGAAAATGAAGTTAGAAATGAAGGAGAAGAAGTTGCAGTAAAAGATGTTGTGGATGAATGCCTATTCAGGGTTGTTGCAAGGATAGGTGCTAGGGAAAAAATGGACATTCTAGTGTATGAGGGAAACCTGGATGTTGAAGAGCTTCTAAACTAGATTAGAGCTCTAGATAAATACTTTGACTATGAGGATGTCAAGGAATACAAGAAAGTCAAACATGTCGTCACCAGACTTAAAGGGCATGCAACACTATGGTGGGATGAACTGCAGGCTGAGAGACGCTACAAGGGCAAGTAGAAAATCAAAAGCTGGGATAGAATGGTTGCAAAGATGAAAGCCAAATTCATACCCAAGGATTACCAAATCACTCTATTTCAGAGGATGCATAATTTGAGACAGAAGCTGATGTCAGTGAAATAATAAACTGAAGAGTTCTACAAGATAAACATCAGAGCAGTTCATCGGGAAAGTGATGATGAAAAGGTTTCCAGATACATGAATGTTATGTGGTATGACACTCAAGATGATATTAGCATGATGACCTTTCGGACTATAGAAGATGCTTATTAGATGGCTCTAAAAGTTGAAGAGAAGCTGAGCCGGAAACAAGGTCAAAGAGGCTAAGGTAGAAGTCAAGCCAGAGGCAAAAAAATTGCCCAAGATAGGACTCAGAAACCTAAAGAAGAAGGGAAGAAACCTCAAACTCAACATGAGAGAGGCGGAAGTTCACAGAGAGGACATTATGTTGATAGAAACACTTTTCCTCAAGCTAGAGGAAGAGGAAAAGGCAAAGGCGGTGAAGTAAAATTCTTTGTCTATGGAAAGATCGGACATATATCCTATGAGTGTCCAGATAAGAAGAAAGATGGTGGTGAAACTCACATTGTCGAAGCTCAAGGATGGAATGTTGAGGCAGAATATGTTGAGGGTGGAAGATCCTTAATGATGAGGAAAGTTCTCTTGAAGCCGGAGAAGGAGGCAGAGAACCCAACCCAAAGAAACAATCTGTTTTGGACTGCTTGCAAAACCAAAGACAGGGTATGCAAAGTCATAGTGGACAGCGGTAGCAAAAACAATCTTGTATCTATAGAAATGGTAGAAAATCTAGAGTTGGATACTATCGTACACCCAAGCCCATACAGAGTTTCGTGGCTACAAAAAGGACATCAGGTAAATGTCATTAAACAGTGTTTAGTTGAATTTAAAATAGAAGGATGTAAGGATGAAATATCATGTGATGTCATTCCCATGGATGTTTCTCATCTATTGCTGGGTAGACTGTGGAAATATGATAGAAACATAGTTCATGATGGGAGGAAGAACACATACACCCTGGAGAAAAATGGTAGGACTCACATGTTGTTGCCGATTAAGAACCAAGAAGTGAAAACAGAGGTGAACAACACTATACTTCTCATGAGTGGGAAGGAACTTCTTAAAAGGGTTAAGAAGAAGGAAGATACACAATTTATTGTGATTAGGAATCCCAAAATTGTTTTGACCAGTACGAGGATAGATGATTTACCAGAAGAAATTCAGGAGTTGCTGGAAGAGTTCGTTGATATAGTAATGGATGAACTACC
Organism: Picea glauca; assembly: GCA_000966675.3. NCBI lineage: Eukaryota > Viridiplantae > Streptophyta > Pinopsida > Pinales > Pinaceae > Picea > Picea glauca. Next base: position 661,591 of record JZKD02S0083444.1, read on the forward strand.
TTGTTCGTTGCCACCAATCAGGAGTACAAGCCATCACATTGATATTATACCTGGAGCCATTTTACCAAACAAAGCAGCGTACATGTTGACGCCACAGGAGAATGAAGAAGTTAAGAGATAGGTACAGGACTTAAAGGACAAAGGATTGATTAGAGAAAGATTGATTCCATGCATTGTTCCAACAGTGCTCTGCCCAAAGAAAGATGGAGGCTGGAGAATGTGTACATACTCAAGGGAAATCAATAAGATTACCATCAGATACAGATTTCCATTGCCAAGGATGGATGACTTGATGGATTGCTTGAGTGGAGCAAGATTTTTTTCAAAAAATGATTTGAAAAGCGAGTATCATCAAATTCGAATGAGAGAAGGTGATGAATCGAAGACAACATTCAAGATGAACGAGGGGTTGTATGAATGGCTTGTCATGCCATTTGGTTTAATGAATGCACCCAGTACTTTCATGAGGTTGATGAACGAAGTCCTAAAGGATTTCATTGGGAAATTCATCATTATATATCTTGATGATATATTAATTTTCAGCAAGACAGAAGCAGAACACTTAAATCATTTAGCTGCAGTGATGAGAATATTGCAGCAAGAGAAATTGTTGATTAATATGAAGAAATCATCATTTATGAGGACAAAACTCATTTATTTGGGTTTTGTTATCTCTACAAATGAGCTGAAGATGGATCCAGAAAAGGTAAATGCGATTAAGAATTGGCCATCGCCGAAAAGTGTGTTTGAAGTACAAAGCTTCCATGGTTTGGCTAGTTTCTACAGAAAATTCATCCGAAATTTTAGTGGAATTAGTGCACCAATGATGGATACGGTGAATAAAAGACACAAATATTTTCACTGGACAGAAGAAGCAGAGAAGAGTTTCAACCTGCTGAAGAAGAAGATTACGGAGCAACCAATTCTGGTTTTGCCAGATTTTAGCAAGACATTTCAGGTCAGGTGTGATGCGAGTGGATTTTCAATTGGAGCGGTCTTGAGCCAAGATGACAGGCCGATCACATACTTCAGTGAAAAACTAAATGAAGCAAAAATTAAGTACTCAACATATGAAAAATAATTCTATGCAGTCATACAAGCGTTGAAGAAATAGAGACATTATTTGGTTCCTAAAGAGTTTGTTTTGTATAGTGATAATCATGCTTTACAATTCGTGACTCAACAGGATAAGTTGAACCAAAAACATGTTAAATGGGTTGAATTCATGCAGAATTTTACTTTTGTAATTAAGCATATTTCTGGAACTGCTAACAAAGTTGTTGATGCTTTGAGCAGGAAATGTTTGCTTATGCAGGAATTCAAAGTCAAAACTTTGGGTTTTGATAACCTCAAAGAAATGTATAGGGATGACCTAGATTTTAAGGAAGCGTATGAGGTGTTTGAGAATCCAATTCTTAGGGACAAAAGCCAATGGACTGAATATATGATCCAAGATGGATTGTTATTCAGAGGCAATCAACTATGTATTCCAAAATGCTCCATGAGGGAGAACCTGCTGAAGGAAAAACACAGTGGAGGATTGGTCGGACACTTTGGTCATGATAAAACGTTCTCAAAATTGAATGGCTCATATTTTTGGCCAGGGATGAGGACATATGTCAAGAAATTTGTGGACAGATGTAGAATTTGTCAACACACAAAAGGGAAAAGGCAGAACACGGGGTTATATCAACCATTACCCATACCAGAAAGGTCGTGGGATGCAGTGAGCATGGATTTTATATTGGGACTGCCAATAATGCAAAGGGGCTATGATTCGATCTTTGTGGTAGTCGACAGATTTTCAAAGATGGCACATTTCATTCCATGCCAGAAAACCAATGACGCAACTCATATTGCGAACCTGTTTTTCAAAGAGGTCGTTAGACTTCACGGCTTGCCAAGGGGTATCGTTTCTAATCGAGATACCAAGTTCATAGGATATTTCTAGAGGAATTTGTGGAAGAAGCTAGGGACAAGTTTGTCATTTAGCTCAACATATCATCCTCAGATGGATGGGAAGACGAAATTCGTGACCAAAAACTTGGGAGATTTTTTGAGGAGCCTAGTGATTGAACACCACAGTCAATGGGATCACATTTTGCCACAGACGGAATTTTCTTACAATGATTCACTCAACAGAAGCACAGGGCAGAGTCCATTCCAAATTGTATATGGAATGCAACCAAGGGGAGTTTCTGAATTGAAATATTCGGAACAAGATGAATTCATAAGTGCTAGTGCAGAGGATTTTGCAGAAGCAATGAAGGAGCTTCATAGCCGAATTAAGGAGTGGTTGAAAAATTCCAATCAAGAATACAAGCGGAGAGCAAATCAACACAGACAAGAACTTCAATTTCAAGTTGGTGATTTGATTATTGCGCATATGAGGAAGGAAAGGTTCCCAAGGGGAACATATAACAAACTGAAAATGAAAAAGATTGGACCGTGCAAGGTCATAAGTAAATTTGGGGAAAACGCATATGAGATTGAATTACCCGATGGGATCAGAATTTCATTGATATTCAATGTTGCGGATTTGTACCCTTACAGAGATGGAGAAGCAATAGCAGAGGAGGAACAAAAAAAAGTTCAATGAACAAAACAAATGCATGTAGCTGAAAAGCCACAGATGGAAAGTATAATTGACAAGAGAGTCAGCAGGAAGACTAGGAGGAAGGAGTATTTTGAATACTTGGTCAAGTGGAAAGGACATCCAGTTGAAGATGCTAGTTGGGAAGATGAAGCATAAATTCAGAAGCATGGACAAACCGTGCAAGAGCGCATGAACAAGAGTTTATGAAAATTTTCAAGCGAGGGAGTATGATGCAGGAGCATCGTAAGAAACCATCCAAGCGAGCATGAAGGTGGAAGACAGCTGGAGGAGCACAACACACGTTTTGCACATTTTGAAATATTTTTGAAAGATTAAGAAGCGGATATTAATGTAGTATCTAGAAGCATACTTGCATTTATATCTGGCTGTTGTAAACAGATCGTGAGCGATTTGCTCTCATCTGACAATGTAAAAGGCATTTAAGCCCAGTTAATGAAAGTAGGTAGGTTTGAATTAATAGATTAGACAGTTTAGAAGAGTAGGAGGGAAAACGGATATAGACACCCTCACTTTTGTATCATAGTAGTGGTCGTAACATTATCAACATTAAGAGTTGTAGTAGAGAGTTAAAAACAAGAATCCATGTATAGGAGCTTTGAATTAATATATGAAGCTTTGAATCAGATTTCATGGTGTTATGATGTTTTCTGTTTATACATGGTGAATGGTATGCATTTTTTATGATTTCATGTTGAACGTTTGAAGTCTGAAAGAGAGAGAGAATGAGTTTCAATTGTTTCTCTTCCTGAGTGAGAGAAGTTCCTACAAGGAGTGTAGTGAAACGTCTGCAAGGTGTGCATTAACAAGGGTTCTGAGTTTTATCTTAGAAATCTCAGGAGAGATATTGTTGTTCTCATTCCAGCAGAAGTGCAGGTGAAGCAAAAAAGATGTGCAAGGTGTGAGCAGGCTAGTTGAGACCTTAAACTTATCAACTAAGGTTGAAAGTTAAGGCATTGTTGTTGCAGAAGGTGAACAGAGTCAAAGAATCAAATACTGAGGAGTATCTGGGAGATTGTCACAAGGAGTGCATGCAGAATTCCTTTTGAGGCTCAAGGTTGCAAGTGAAATCTCAAGAGGGTTAGTGCCTTTGAAGTGTTAAAAGGGATATGGAGTGAAGTCACTTTGCAGAAGCCAATTTCAAATGAGGAACACTGGTTCACTTCATAGAATTTTTCAAGGAAGGAATGAGAGGGTGAAATTCTCTGTGGAGAACTCACGAAGTCGCGAGGACCATGGGATTCAGTGAATCTCCAAGGGGGTTAAGCATTGGATGATCGTGATAGTGGAGTGTCGTATCATTTCGGGTATTTGGAGTTTGTAAATCTGGAGTGTAAGCCAAAATCCTTGGTCACTCTAACTCCCGAATCGCAAAAAGAATTGTTAAGTGAAGAGTTTTGGGATTTCGGTAATTCGAGATTCAAAATACTGGGAATCCTGAGGACAAGGATCCAGGGGACTTTGCATTGAAAACCCTGAATTTGAGAAAACCTGGAATATCCTTGAAGTGGCATTTCGGCATTTCAGGGATTAGGGTTTCAGCATTCCCATTGACAAGCATTCGGGGCACTTCACATAAGAAACCTCGGAGTTGCGAAACGCAAAATATTGTGAAGTGGCATTTCGGAATTTCAGTGCTTTGGGGTTCAGGAATTTGAGAAGAAAGTGGTTTGGGATCGAGAGTTTCTAACTCCTGGTACCCAGAAGCCCGAAATGACGTGGGCGTTGATTCCATAGAAGGCGCATTTCAGAATTTGGGGTTTCGAAGTGGTAGGGGAACGGTAGTTGAAGGCTGGTTGAAGTCCAAAAAGTCAGGAAGAGTGACAGGTGGCAGGAATCCATGTCAAAGACCAAGGATAGTTGAGAATACAGGTCGCACATACTCATTGTCGTCGGGAGCCTTGCATCAGGATTCGTGAAATTGCGAAGTCTGAAACCCCGAAAAGGCGAAAAGTTCTGTTGGAAGCCAATCTTTTGTTGAACGCATCGGGATTCGACATTTTGATGTTTTCAAAGATAACAAGTCAAGTTTCTTTGTTCCAGAATTCCTGGAGTCGCGAAACGTGATACAGTTGTGGAGGAGGACGCGATCAAAGATTTCAGCATTTCATCATTTCGGGTTTTGGTGGGTTGAAGAGCGGGAACTCGACAACAAAAATCGTGAAATCATGAAACCCGAAATCCCAATTTGGAAAAGGGCGTGATCATATTATTGAGGTCATGAGATTTGAGTGATGTTTTGTGTTTGATCATGTGGGGCATACTCATAAGGACCTGTGGATACACCATTGTGTGTGTGAGGGATTCCCTGTGGGGAAATTCAAAGAGTCAATCAGACTCAGGAGGGAAGATTTAGAACGATCCTTAGCGGATCTCGGCCTGAGGGTCAGGGGTCTATGCCATAAATCTTTAAAGGATCACTAAAAGGATTAGTATTCTCATGTTATTGAAGATGTGAAAATAACCAACTTTATAAACATGGAAAGAATACACCAATACGTTTCTAGAGATATATACATATTTGGATGAAAATTGTAAGTATTTTCATAGCTAAGGTATATCAAATAGATGAAAGGATAAAGTGTGGTATGATATGACACTACTAGGAAGGAAAGTAACATAGAAATGTTATGCCTATGGCACTTGGGGACATACACTCAATAATTTCATTTTTAATATCCTAGGAGTAATAATATGTTCAAATTGTGGACCGAAGGATCATGAAACTTAACAAAGTCCAATACTATTGAAGTAAATTCAGACGAAAATTTGTAGGATGATAGGAGTCAAATGACAACCCAAACCAAAAGAAGCTTGAGTGGCATTAAGATCATAACCATAAGGATACCATATGCTACAATTAGAGGTAGAATGTGACATGGATTCGAAATTAATATAAAAATACATCTACAAGGAATCAATTTTTCCAATAAGGGATTGGAAGAGAAAAGAGAAAGAGAAATCAAGAAGGGAAAGAAAGTACAACTAGACAAATAATTTGATAGATATAACAGTTGAAGAAATTTTCCATGAACAAATTATACTTGAGAAAAATCAAGGATTTATTTGAATACCTACTAAACATTGACAAAGCCTAGGGAAGTGACCAAGAGGAAACCCAAGTATGTAGAATTAGTTCTATATTTCATAAATAACTACAAATACTTGAAATAGTAATGCAAAAGCAAATAAAGGGTGTATTGGTAGGCCTCAGTGTCAAAATTAACATCATCTCCTCCAGAGTTTGAGAACAACTAGGGAAGCCAAAGTTGAAACTATGTAGGATAGTAATTAGGGTGATGAACCATGTCATTTGTGTGCCATTGGTTAGGATGGCCATAGTAAAAACTGATTCTTACGATATTAAAACATGAATAACATTTAAAGTACTGAAATTTCCTAAAGAAGCATACATAGTGTTATTCAAAAGAGCATGGATTTATTCCATGAGAGGCACAATCTACTTGGATCAAGAAGCCATTATATTTTGGAAAAATAGAAAAAATGTTATAGTACCTTTAGATAAGACAAAGAAAGTGGTAGAGGGAGAAACTAATGTGACTGATAGGGATGAGCCATTTGGACCCCATATCGACATGGAGAACCTATACACAATGACAAAGGAGACTAAATGAAACCCCCATGAGTATGGAGTACTACATATGGATGTCTCAATAGGAGAATAATTTGATGATGTATTGAATGAATGGATTTGAATAATCATGAAATATACCCCAACTATATTAAGAAGACATTCAAAATCCAAACCTTAAACCACTCTAATTTATGACGATGGTGACAAACCAAATAATGACATAAAGAAGTTAAAAAAGAGAACGGAGTTCTACTTAGATGAAGAGAAAATACAATAATTTTTAGACATGCTCAACAAAATTCCATTCTAGTGTTGGATGAGACACTTTACGTCACAATCATATATAACACGAGAGAAAGTAAGGAAAATTTTTATATGTATATTTTAGAAAATAAAAGGAGAAAAATATTGTGGATATTATAGGGTTGTCAGATTACATCACCATGGCGGTTGATTCTCATAAAAATAAATAAAGTACAAAATTATGGAGACCTTGATGAAGTAGCCATCCATATCCTTCCAAGACTCATTGTTGGATTCACATGTAAGTGGTATTTTCATAAGGAAAATATAAGGGGATTGACAAAATGGAAGATAATATGGCATAATTTCCAGGAAGACCTTGACAAGGGATCAATCGATGAATACAAGTGGTATTATAAAAAATGTAAAGTTTTCAAAAGAACATAATCCATATAAAAATGAAAAGTTGGTCTTTGAAATATCAATGAAAAATAAAACACAATAGATCCTTGAGAAATACATGAAAGAATAGTTTGGTTGAAGGGGAATTAGTACAACCCTAATAGATCTACTAAATACGTAGATAACATATAATACATTAAAGGTAAAATTAGAAAAGGAAGGAGAATATCCTTGATACTTAGAAATAGGAAGCTATTGGGAAGATAAAAAAAATAACAAAGGAAATTGTGTTATTTTAAGAGTTTTGGATATAGTTGCATAGAGTTAGCATGACCTAAAAGGGATACCCAAGGAAATTAGAGAATTTAAGATCGAGCTACAACTCAAGGAAACACTAGTCATATAATGACCCTACAAAAAGAAATAAGGTAAAATTTCAAGATGAATTGAACAAACTTCTCAAGGCAGGATTCAAATACAAAGTAAAGGAAAGTGAAAGACCCTTACCTATTGTGGCAACCAAGAAGAAAAATGGAAAATTGAAGATACACATATATTTTCGAAGATAAAACAAGGTAATAATTAAGTGTAGCACCTATACATGGGATGCTATGAAATAAAATTATGATAACTGATACATGCATGCATTAAAATAATTGATGTAACAAAATTTTACTATTTAAATGGAATAATAATGCAACAACATAAACATAACAAATACATGCAAAAAAAATACCTCCTCCTTGGTTTGTTGAAGATGATGATTTATGATGTAGTCGATCTAAGATGCTTCCAAACATTCCTTCTTTTACCACTTACCCAGAGTGAAACAATGGAATTATCGTCCTAGCCAACTAGGAGCCTAAATAAATTCCTATCTCCAAGAAACCTTTCAGTTTCTTGGCCATTCATTCCCGTGACTCCAAGAAAACAAAGCACATATGCTCTAAGAAAAGAATCACAAGAAATATATCTTCCAAGAACTATCTAACCTCTCAACATACTCCAACCTCTCAACCTCTTCCCCCCTTCATCACCCCTTCCTCTTCTTATTTTTCATGTTTCCATACCTACTTCACAAAGTATCCTCAACCACCACCATTATTAGCCACCAACCTCCCTTATCTAGATTTTTTGGGAAAAGTTAAAATAAATTAAAATATAAATGAATTACATAGAATAAAAATAAATAAAATTCAAAGTCTTTCTTCTCATGCTAGCTTATAAATGCAACTTAGACAATTTTCCCAAATGTACATGAAAACCCACCATACTCATTTATTTCATCATAACAACCATCAATCAAAGTCAAAGAATACATTTAATGCTACTAGATATTTTTGTATGCAATATAATTTGCATAGTAATTAAACCATTCAATTAAATATTTAATAATCTACTTTAATAATTAACACATTAATTAATTCTACTAGTGTACATGTGCAGGGTATGTGTGCGTAGCTAGTGGAGACATATCTTATGCATGTACTAACAACAAAAAAACACTATCGCTAGTGCATAGCTCCTGTATGATCACACCAAGGCATGCAAGACAATAGATCAAGTAAGTGCATCATTTAATAATCTCAATGAACAAAATTACAATAATTAATCAATAACACATCATCACACTTAAAATATAAAATGGGAATCAAAAGAGGGTTTTAAACATGGAAGCAACCAAGTGAGTAAACAATAGTGGCACATCAAACACCCATTTAATATTCTCTACTAACATCAAAGCATCCTTCCTTCCTAACCTACTTCCATCTTCCATCCTATCCTTTCCTTTGTTAGACTAAGTTGTAGCATCAACAATATTGACCTAACTCCAGATAGAACCCATAAGCAGAAGTGTCATACATATTGACCAAGATTCCCTAGCAAGAAACTAGCAGTCACCATCACACATATAGGGGAGCGTGACTTCACACAACCCTCCCACAACTCCAAGTTTCAAAGGATACATGGTAGGAAATACCTCCACTCTTCTTAATAGAACTAGGGTCAACACCCTGAGCCATACTATGAAACTACTATTCTTAGGGTGACATCATCAAATGACCACTCTGGGAAAGATGTGCATCCTGTCAAAGCCAAACTTACTAGATATCATAGCAATATTTCAGGTCATAAATTAAATAACAAGTGAAACTTATATCATACAATATCTTATTGATGTCTACAACATTCAAGTTACCTTAGCACTACATTCATTTGGTTATCAAATAACTCATTAAATTGTAGGTTAGTTCACAAATAACTCATATCCATGCATATACACCACACTTTCATATAAGAATCCATATCTATATTAAAATTCAATTAAGAAATGCATGCTTATTTTTATCATGCATTGCATCTGTTATGAATTCACAACATAACTTGAACTGGTATCCATGTACCAAAATTCCATATTTAAATTTGCATGTTTAACCAAATCACATAATGATAATCATCATGAACATATAATAGTAAAAAATAATATTATGCAACACATACATAGATCTAGATGTACACCTCTCACATGTCTATATCAGTCACACGAGTCCAAATAATTACTAGCAATGAATTACTATGATGAGAAAAATCAAAGTTCCAACCACCTAAGGAAAAAATATGGGGTGTTACATTAAGGAATCTTTTACGACACTCTTTTGAGAGGTGGTCCTAGAAATAGTCACAGGAAAGGAAGTTTACTCATTTTTGGTTGGGTATTGAAGATACAATAAGATGTCCATAAGAGAGAAATACCAATCCCTAAAAACATTTTCAACAAAGTGGTGAGATTTTTCATATACAATAATGATTTTTGGATTAGTAAATGCACTAATGCATTTTTGTAGAATTATTGTAGAAATCCTTAAAAAAACCATCCATAAATATTTAGAATAATACTTGGATGACTGGGAATTATTTGGTTGTCCAAATAACCATGTGATAGACATCAGGGTGATGTTAAACATATGTAGAGAAACAAGGTCTCTCTAAATCCAAAAAAATGCCAATTCATACAACTCTTTAGAAAATTACTTGGAAACATAATATCGGAAGAGGTTATCATGGTGGATCTCAATAAAGTAAAACTTATTAGAGATCTAGAACCACCCTAAAACCCATCAAAGGTCAAATATGTTTTGGAGCATATAATATACTACTTGAAATTTGTGAAAGGGTATGCCAAAATCACTCGCTTAATGGAAGAATTATTCAAAAAGGAAACAAAGTTTGTATGGACACAGGAATGATAGTAATGTTTTGAGGAACTCAAGGAAGGGATTATAAATGCTCCAATCCTAAGATTACCCGATATTATAAGGTTTTCCGTGTACATGCATCAATAGTATCTATTAGAGAAATATTGACATAGCCAATAGAAAAAGGGATGGATGACCCCATTTACTATTCCAACCTAAAACTCTCAACAACAAAAAGAAACTAGAAAACCATTGAAAGATAAGATTTTGGTATGATCTATGCTTTACTAAAATTTTGGCATTATCTATTAGAAAATAAATTTTATTTTTACATTGACCATCAAGCAGTATTTTAAATTCTAAACTAACCAATTTTAGTGGGATGGATGCTACCAAGAAAATCCCCCCTTTAACTATACCAAGCTTTAAGATATAGCCAGAGCGAATGGTTGTCTAAAATTCAATCTAATTTCTACTCTACCCCAAACATGCCAAAATGAATGAAAATAAAGCAATAAGAGAGAATATCGATAACTGTACCTTTTATCCCATGCCTGGTGATGATCTCCTCAAGCTCTATAGTTTGAAAGACTGCAAGTCTCCTCCCAAGGATGAATTTCATCAAAAACTAGGCAAGAAAGGACTACAAGCATGCTACTTCTATTCATGAGTTAGGGTTAGATATCAAATGCTATGAATAAATCAAATAAAATACACAAAACATCATCATTTGGGACACGGAAAAGAGATTCTTTTATTCATCAAACAAAGAATGAAACTTACAATCTGTGTCGGCCACCATTCTGCGAACCTGGTCCGGGCTCCTCTTTACAATGCTCCAAGTGCACCTTCAATAGGCCTCTTGTCTCAATCTTATGATCACCTCAAGGGAAGGGAATGGATTGAATGGAAGAAGAAGGGGTTGAAGAGGGAATGTTGAAGAAATATCTCACAAAAGGTAGCAAAAGCTTGGGCAAGGAGGGGAAGTGAAATTGGGCAGAGTTTCACTATTCTTATGCTTGGATGTGAAATGATACCCCAACACCTCCTTTTACATGAAAAAATGATGGTTATTTGGTTGGGTGATTGGCTATAGCAGGTGAACTGGTTGGGAAATCTCCAATAGCCCATGAATTTCACTGAATTCCTTACAACTTTTTAATTTTTTGCAACTTTTGCAAGCATATGTAGGTTGTTTAGTGTGAAGTAAGCATATGTACGTAGGTTGTCTAGCATGAAGCAAGCATATGTACGTGGGATTTAATGGTGCAAGATGCGTACATGCTCTAAAAAATGGTTTTGTAAGAAGATCTCCTCAACAGTGCTTTAGCAAAATATCCAAGCAAGAGGGTCAATGCCATGTATGCATGAGTAGGGAATTTTAGGGCTATAAAATATGCCCCCTAATGTGTGAGGTAAGAAGAGAAAATGATGGCCGAAATACATTACAGTATCTTCACCAATGTGTGAAATCGAGTGAGCCCGGGACCAGAGTTCGGGAGGTGCCATCCGCAAAACAACAATTGTCTCTCTGAGGCGGGCATACCCATGCTCAAGATGAACTAAATCATGGCTTCCAATCAAATACACTATAGATCCATGTCATATAACTATATAAAGTGTAGTCGTGAGAAATACACATCAGATCTACATCTCAAAATCAATCAAATATATACAATTATAGTATTCATCTTCAAGAAGCTAGCAACGCCTATGGCTGGAGATGAGGTCTTCATATCTCAAGAAACAACTTAAATATATTCAAAAATCAGGTAGGAGTAAAATGGGAGTGTATAACTCACTACCTTGAGGTCTTCGTCAGCTCATTGGGAAAAGACATGAGGATCTCGATGATCAGGCAGAGAACTTCATCGATTTCAAATATGGACTTGACTAGACTCTCAGGATGGTTGAATCATAAAGGTCAAGAGACAAACTACAGAAAGGCTGACTCAGGTAGAGTGAAACTTCGCTTGGAAAAAAGCATGAAAGATGATCAGACTCAGGAAACATGACATTGGCATAATTTCGTGATGCAGGAGGCAACACAAAATATCCATGTGTTCGGAAGAGTAACCAAACAGAGGAGGACACATCTCTATGTAGAAAGAACAACTTCCTAAGGTCATACTAGATCCCAATGCTTGATGGAAAAACAGAAGGACGTGATTTGTCCAAGGGAGACTCTCTGTGATGCTGAAAAAATAATGAATATTTTTGTCCCCTCTTTTTGGAATATTTGATTTTTTTGTATTTTTCAATTTTCTAAGATCTTGAAAAAGAATAAAATAATGCTATGTTACAAAGGAGGAACGAGTGTCCCAAGAAAGCAGACTAGTTCTAAGCGCAAGGAACATACTAATGCTCATAGCAAGGAGACATGTGCAGGAAAATGACATTCAGGGAAAATTCCTCTATGGGTCAAGGTGTCAAGTTGCAGAAGAAAGAAGTGCTACAAGTCTTGTGTATAAGGAATGCTTCAAAGGTTCAGTTGAGAGAAACATGGAGACAACATTAGGCCAAAGATGCAAAGATGAGACTTGCAAATGCGATTAAGCAAGACACAATGAGACCCCTTCCATGTAATTTTAATGAGCCTAGAGAAGGTAAGCTCGATAGTTTTTTCACGTTTAGAGAGTCTGAAAAAACATAAAAGAAGACTCCAGGGAGTACCCTTTTTGGATATAGTATATTCGGTTCAAAAAAAGGTTAAAATTGCACCGAAAAGACGTCTATTTAAAACCATTTTAATGAGTGTGAAAAAGACAAGATCACTCAACAATATTTTGAATTTTAAAGAGTTTGAAAAGAGATTAACTATTGACTCACCCTTTTTATTAGTTTAGTCTCCTTAGCCCGAAAAGGTATAAAAGTAACTGAGGAGAACTCTCTCGGCGAGACGAATCTCCCAAGGCATACCTTTTTCCGCTATAATCTACAGGCTTGAAAAAGGGTTAAACTCATGCCTGTAGATGTTCTTCTGGACCAATTTAATGAGTGTGAAAGAACAAGGTCACTCAACGATATTTTCAATTTTAGGGAGTCTGAAAAGAGTTTAACTATGGACTCCCGGGGGGTTCCTTTTTCGTAAGTCATTTCCAAGGCCCAAAAAAACTGATAAACCAAAAACGAGGATGTTGCTTTTTCAAAGATTTATCCCCTCATGCCCAAAAAATGGTTAAACTTATGCCTAAGAATACTCTTCTATTGAACCGAATTTCCTAGAGCATACCTTTATTCGTAAAATTATCCGTCCAGACCCAAAAAAGGGTAAACTACCATCGAACAGATGTGCCTTCAACTTTGATTTTCGTGAGCACGAAGGGCAACAATATTGCTCGACAATATTTTCATGTTTAGAGAGTCTAAAAAGGGCTTAAAGAAGACTCCAGGGGGCTAATTTTCTCAATTAATCCAGACGATATCGAAAAGAATAAATACAACCTCATTAGATGTTGCTTTCAAATTTCAAAGCGAGCTTGAAAGACAACAAAGCGTAATCATTTAGGAGTCCCGAGGGTAAGGCCTAGGATGATGGTGCATCAAATGAATGAGGCTTTATCTTGCAATCATGATAGGACTAACCGGGATTCCCAAGCCTATAGTCATTACTGACAGCATGGACGCTAAAATGTAGTAAGGATCTACCTAGGGTATCCATGTAAAGGTGAGATCTACCACCTAATTATGACACTTCTAGAGCAACAATGAAGGTTTTGTGTCACGCTTCAGTGGGGTCAATCCTATGGCAAAGAGAAAAAGAAAACGATATGAAAAAAGTGGAAATGAAATCCTAACTTATATGTAAAAAGTTGGAAAAATTACTTTTACCGAAGGATACCCAAAAAGTGACCCATCCCAAAAATTACCAAACCAAAAGAAAAAGAGTTCCAGAATGACCAATAAGAAGCTCAGAAGTGAAATTAAGTGATCACCAAGCCAAGAAAAATGACAAAGGGGGTCAAAAAGGGCCAAAAAAGTCTATAAATAGAAGTTGACAGCTCATTTTTACCATTGCAACTTGAAAATCGACCAAAAGGAGAAAATACCCCTTTGTTAAAAGAGTAGATTATGGGAGCTTCAGTGGACAAAACGAGCTTCTACTTGGACCAAGTAAGTACAAATTAATCCTACTTGCAATTTAATACCTTCTTTATGCATTAGTTTTAGGTTTTGAGGGGGTGTGATCTTGTAAAAAGAGAAGTCATGCGTGTATGTGGGTTGTCCAAGGCCAGCCCACATATGTACTCGGGAAGGAAAAAAACATCCCACGTGCATATGTGACTGTGTATGAAAAAAACTGCGTACACCTTGAAAGTCTTTGAAAATATTAAATGCAAGTACTGACTCTCCTCATATTTTTTATGAAACATGATGCATGTTCACTGGAGGGAGAGGGAGCATGAGGACATTGATATCTTGATCGAAGAGCACCCTATAGCCATCGCCACAATAAAACATTGTGGGATATGGAAGTTCTTCCAATGTCCATTCATGAGGGAACAACCTAGAATGCTCAATGCCCTTGTGGAGTATTGGAATCCTTATGCAAAGGCCTTTATGATAGAGGGTCAATCGATGACCCCAACTACAGAGGACATATACTTCTTGACTAGCCTCTCGAGGAGAGGGGAACCAGTTGACTTGAGGATGTTTTCTCCAGGGCCCTTTAACATCGAGGATTACATCCGCATGTACTGTGAGGCTGACACTGAGAAGGTAGGTTCTCAGGTGCCAATTCACAAGATCACCATCCTATCTGTGCATGTGATCTTACTCTTGATTGTGTGGATTACAAGATCTGTTTCCCTTCACCAGGCTTCCCGAGAACACATGCATTGTGATATTCAGTGTTTGGAGGCCAACATTTTTTACTGGAGTATGACCATGCTGATATGCATGAAGAGACAACTTACAGAGTGTCGGTGGCATACCAAAAATAACTTTGGGTTCAGTACCATTTTTTTCTCCTTCTTCTTCGAGAAGGTGCCCAGTCTCAATCTGAGAGAGATAGTATGGGGGCATGTGGCCTCCTTCCCAACAGTCTGTAGGTGGGAAACATTGTTGCCTCAACAGGGTGGAGGGAGGACCATAGAGGCCTTCGATGAAAAATTATGTGACTGGTGGGAACAATAGATCCCGGTGATCAAGGATTACCCTTATGTCGGGATCAACCTCACCAAATATCCAGACATGCCTATGCCTCTCGGAGAGGAGAGAGGCGAGATAGGTAACAAACATTTTAAATTTATTTAATTTTTAAATTGTTTCTATATATATCCTTTGTATGTGTGTATAGAGTACTAACTCGTGTATCTAATATGTACATATGTGGGGCCTGTGTGACCAGCAGACTTCGCTATGACTCGACGATGTCCTTGAACATAGGCAAGACCAACATCATTCGGAGGACCAGTAGCTACAGGGGGACCCCTAGCTGGCAAGGCTGATAGAGTTCTCAGACGAGTGGAGCACAACCTCACTACTCTCACTCGTGTTGTACTTATGGTTGAGATCAAGGATCTCCCACCTTCTATGCAGCCTCATGTAGTAGGGGTGCCTCGGACTTGGGTCCAGTTGTTCCAGCGTTTGGCCAACACAGTTATACACTATGGCAGGGAAAACAAGGCCTGTTCTTAGATAATATAGACCATTGATGTGCCGAGGGCACTTTTTGTATATGTATTTTTTGAGGGCATAAGCCCAGTGATGTATATGGAACAATTTTGAAGCGTTCATGCCCACCTATGTACTCATGACACTTTTTGGATATATATATATATATATATACATATTTTTTGTCTTATGGATAACATTGTTTACAAATGTATTTACATGTGTATGTGTGTGCTTTTCTTTTTATGTGTGTGCAATATGCCAATCTAGTATTTGATTAACTAGAGTATCTGTTAGATGATTAAATATCCTAGGAACATGGATATACGTAATGTAATCAAAAGAACATTCTAAGAGATGTACCCTAAGGAATCATTGTTGCAAAGTGGGATCATAAACGCGGTAAACCCCATTTAACTGGGACACAACTGACTGAACATATAATTAGACCCAGAGGTGAGAGATGCCATGTGACAAAGCATCACGAAGAAATTCTTTCACTGCACTATATTCAACAACATTTTGTGTAGCATCGCCTAGAAAAATACCTCTGGAAGATAGCAACTGGCCTTTAGGTGTGAAAATCACCGAAGCTGAGGAAGCAAGCCTCCGAGTGTGTTATCTAGCGCCATATGTGAACCCAAAATACACATCTGATTCACTTAACATATGCCACAGTGAAAAACAAGACATAAATAACTACACATCAACAAAACAAAAAGGCAAAAAACTATATAAGAAGTTATACATATATATAAGAAGTCACCCATGTTACCAACCTAAGAGTAATACTTCTTGAGGTAGAGCCCATTTCTAGGCTCTGCCAAGGCATTTCCTTCAAAATCAACCAGACAGTAAGTGCCCTTCTTCAAGACCTCTTTCACAATGAATGGTCCAAACCACATGGGTTTGAACTTGCCTGCCCCCAGGGGATCTTTGTCTTGATCATTGACCAGGACAAGATCACCTTCGGAGAAAATCCAAGGATGAATGGACCGATCGTACTGACACTTAACTCGTTGTTTATGAGCCTCATTGGTTAAGGATGCATCATGACG
>JZKD02S0083444.1:678365-690054 GCA_000966675.3 Picea glauca
GAGACCCCTTCCATGTAATTTTAATGAGCCTAGAGAAGGTAAGCTCGATAGTTTTTTCACGTTTAGAGAGTCCGGAAAAACATAAAAGAAGATTCCAGGGAGTACCCTTTTTGGAGATAGTATATTCGGTTCGAAAAAAGGTTAAAATTTCACCGAAAAGACGTCTATTCAAAACCATTTTAACGAGTGTGAAAAAGACAAGATCACTCAACAATATTTTGAATTTTAAAGAGTCTGAAAAGAGATTAACTATTGACTCAGCCTTTTTCTGAGTTTAGTCTCCTTAGCCCGAAAAGGTATAAAATTAACTGAGGAGAACTCTCTCGGTGAGACGAATCTCCCGAGACATACCTTTTTCCGCTATAATCTACAGGCTGGAAAAAGGGTTAAACTCATGCCTGTAGATGTTCTTCTGGACCAATTTAATGAGTGTGAAAGAACAAGGTCACTCAACGATATTTTCAATTTTAGGGAGTTTGAAAAGAGCTTAACTATGGACTCCCGGGGGGTTCCTTTTTCGTAAGTCATTTCCAAGGCCCAAAAAAATTGATAAACCAAAAACAAGGAGGATGTTCCTTTTTCAAAGATTTATTCTCTCATGCCCAAAAAATGGTTAAACTTACGCCTAAGAATACTCTTCTATTGAACCGAAGTTCCTAGAGCATACCTTTATTCGTAAAATTATCCATCTAGACCCAAAAAAGGGTAAACTACCATCGGACAAATGTGCCTTCAAATTTGATTTTCGTGAGAACGAAGGGCAACAATATTGCTCGACAATATTTTCATGTTTAGAGAGTCTAAAAAGGGCTTAAAGAAGACTCCAAGGCGATAATTTTCTCAGTTAATCTAGACGAGATCGAATAGAATAAATACAACCTCATTAGATGTTGCTTTCAAATTTCAAAGCGAGCTTGAAAGACAACAAAGCGTGCTCATTTAAGAGTCCCGAGGGTAAGGCCTAGGATGATGGTGCATCAAATGAATGAGGCTTTATCTCACAATCATGACAGGACTAACTGGGACTCCCAAGCCTATAGTCATTACTGACAGCATGGACGCTAAAATGTAGTAAGGATCTACCTAGGGTATCCATGTAAAGGTGATATCTACCACCTAATTATGACACTTCTAGAGCAACAATGAAGTTTTTGTGTCACACTTCGGTGGGGTCAATCCTATGGCAAAGAGAAAAAGAAAACGAGATGCAGAAAGTGGAAATGAAATCCTAACTTATATGCAAAAAGTTGGAAAAATGACTTTTACTAAAGGATACCCAAAAAGTGACCCATCCCAAAAATTACCAAACCAAAAGAAAAAGAGTACCGGAACGACCAATAAGAAACTCAGAAGTGGAATCAAGTGATCACCAAGCCAAGAAAAATGACAAAGAGGGTCAAAAAGGGCCAAAAAAGTCTATAAATAGAAGTTGACATCTCATTTTTACCATTGCAACTTGAAAATTGACCAAAAGGAGAAAATACCCCTTTGTTAAAAGAGTAGATTCTGGGAGCTTCAATGGACGAAACGAGCTTCTACTTGGACCAAGTACAAATTACTCCTACTTGCAATTCAATACCTTCTTTATGCATTAGTTTTAGGTTTTGAGGGGGTGTGATCTTGTAAAAAGAGAGGTCATGCATGTACGTGGGTTGTCCAAGGCCAGCCCACTTATGTACTTGGGAAGGAAAAAAACAGCCCATGTGCATACGTGACTGTGTACGAAAAAACCCGCGTACACCTTGAAAGTCTTTGAAAATATTAAATGCAAGTACTGACTCTCCTCATCTTTGTTATGAAACATGATGTATGTTCACTGGAGGGAGAGGGAGCATGAGGACATTGATATCTTGATCGAAGAGCACCCTATAGCCATCGCCGCAATAAAACAGTGTGGGATATGGAAGTTCTTCCAATGTCCATTCATGAGGGCACAACCTAGACTACTCAATGCTCTTATGGAGTATTGGTATCCTTATGCAGAGTCCTTTATGATAGAGGGTCAATCAATGACCCCAACTACAAAGGACATATACTTCTTGACTAGCCTCTCGAGGAGAGGGGAACTAGTTAACTTGAGGATGTTTCCTCTGGGGCCCTTTAACATCGAGGATTACATTCGCATGTACTGTGAGGCCGACACTGAGAAGGTAGGTTCTCAGGTTCCAATTCACAAGATCACCATCCTATCTATGCATGTGATCTTACTCTTTATCGTGTGGATTACAAGATCCGTTGCCCTTCACCAGGCTTCCTGAGCACACATGAATTGTGATATTCAGTGTTTGGAGGACAACATTTTTTACTTGAGTATGACCATGCTGATATGCATGAAGAGAAAGCTTACAGAGTGTCGGTGGCATACCAAAAATAAATTCGGGTTCAGTACCATTTTTTTCTCCTTCTTCTTCAAGAAGGTGCCCAGTCTCAGTCTGAGAGAGACAGTATGGGAGCATGTGGCCTCCTTCCCAACAGTCTCTAGGTGGGAAACATTGTTGCCTCAATAGGGTGGAGGGAGTACCATAGAGGCCTTCGATGAAAAATTATTTGACTGGTGGGAAAAATAGATCTCGGTGATCAAGGATTACCCTTATGTCAGGATCAACTTCACCAGAGATACAGACATGCCTGTGCCTCGCAGCGAGGAGAGAGGCGAGATAGGTAAAAAACATTTTAAAGTTATTTAATTTTTAAATTGGTTTTATATATATCCTTTGTATGTGTGTATAGAGTATTGACTCGTGTATCTGATATGTACATATGTGGGGCCTGTGTGACCAGCAGACTTCGCTAGGACTCGATGATGTCCTCGACCATAGGCAGGACCAACATCAGTCGGAGGACCAACAGCTACAGGGGGACCCCTAGCTGGCGAGGCTAACAGAGTTCTCAGATGAGTGGAGCACAACCTCACTGCTCTCACTCATGTTGTACTTATGGTTGAGATCAAGGATCTCCCACCTTCTATGCAGCCTCATGTAGCACGAGTGCCTTGGACTTGGGTCTAGTTGCTCCAACGTTTGGCCAACACCGTTGTACACTATGGCAGGGAAAACAAGGCCTGTGCTTAGATAATATAGACCATTTATGTGCCGAGGGAACTTTTTTATATGTATTTTTTGAGGGCATAAGCCCAGTGATGTATAGGGAACAATTTTGAAGCGTTCATGCCCACCTATGTACTCATGACACTTTTTGGATATATATATATATATATATATATATATATATATATTTACATATTTTCTGTCTTATGGATAACATTGTTTACAAATGTATTTACATCTGTATGTGTGTGATTTTCTTTTTATGTGTGTGCAATATGCCAATCTAGTATTTGATTAGATAGAGTATCTATTAGATGATTAAATATCCTAGGAACATGGATATTTGTAATGTAATCAAAAGAACATTCTAAGATATGTACCCTAAGGAATCGTTGGTGCAAAGTGGGATCATAAACGTGGTAAACCCTATTTAACTGGGACACAAACAGCTGAACATCTAAGTAGACCCAGAGGTGAGAGATGCCATGTGACAAAGCATCATGAAGAAATTCTATCACTGCACTATATTCAACAACATTTTTTGTAGCAACGCCTAGAAAAATACCTCTGGAAGATAGCAACTGGCCTTTAGGTGTGAAAATCACCGAAGCTGCGGAAGCAAGCCTTCGAGTGTGTCGGCTAGAACCATCTATGAACCCAAAATACACATCTAATTCACTTAACATATGCCACAGTGAAAAGCAAGACATAAATAACTACACGTCCACAAAACAAAAAGGAAAAAAACTATATAAGAAGCTATACATATATATAAGAAGTCACCTAGGTTACCAACCTAAGAGTAATACTTCTTGAGGTAGAGCCCATTTCTAGGCTCTGCCAAGGCATTTCCTTCAAAATCAAACAGACAATAAGTTCCCTTCTTCAAGACCTATTTCACAATGAATGGTCCAAACCACATGGGTTTGAACTTGCCTGCCCCTAGGGGATCTTTGTCTTGATCATAGACCAGAACAAGATCACCTTCGGAGAAAATCTGAGGATGAACAAACCAATCATACTGACACTCAACTCGTTGTTTATGAGCCTCATTGGTTAAGGATGCATCACGACACTTCTCATCAATATGCTCGAGATATAGTAGGCATTCCTCAAGTGGTGAAGTTTCTGACAGTAATTCCACTGCCAACTTTAAAGAAGGAATATGACACTCAATAGGTAAGACTGCTTCCAGCCCATATACAAGTTGAAAAGGTCAAAAAATAGTGGCAATATTCATAGACGTTCGTTAGGCCCACAACGTTGACTATAACATCAAATGCCAATTTGACTTGGCAGAATTGATCGTTCGTTGAAGAAGAGACTTAAGAGACTTATTCACAGCTTCAACCTAACCATTCATTTGTAGGTAATAAGGTGACAAATGTTCTTGTTTTAACCCGAGATTCGACATTAAATCAGTCATCATTTTGTTTTGGAAGTGACTTCCATGGTCAGTGACAATCTCCTTTGGGATACCGAACCTTAATACTACCTGATTAAAGATGAAAAAATCCACAGTTTTTCCATCATTACTAAACATTTGCATAGCTTCAACCCGCTTTGTGAAGCAGTCTACTACTATGATGATGTAATGATTCCCCCTGGCTGAGGTCAGGTGACATGTGGTGAAGTCAATCCCCCACTTGGTGAAAGGACCAACAACAATGACAGGAAACATAGGATCATGATGCACCCACATCTTCTGACAGAATAGATGGCACAAGTGGCACTTCTTTACCACCTCAACACAATCCTTGATTAACAAGGGCCAGAAGTAACCCGCACGTAAAATATTTTGGGTTGTTTCCAACCCAGAAAAATGACTGCCACATGCTCCAGTGTGGAAGTAATTCAAAATGATCTTTGCTTCTTCATGGATAAGGCATCGACAAAGAATGGAATCCACATCTCGACGATGCAAAGTGTCATCGATATAAGATAGTTTTATCTCCTGATGTTGAATGTATCGAATCTCATCATGAGAAGTAGAAGAAGGGAACTTCAAAGTCTAGAGATAGACCAGTATATCTCCATACCAGGGGTCCGAAGATGCAATTTGAAAAAGATCTCCCTTAATAGGCGATTCTTCGGGCATGATATCACTAGACTCGACCGGAAGTTCCGAAATGAGTTTGGCAAAGACTAGTGACTTTTTGGATTTCGCAAAAACAAAATCCAATTCAAACTCCTATAAGATGACTATCCATCTACTAATATTTCCGCCAATGACTCGTAGTGTTAACACATATTGGAAAGGGTTGACGACGGCAATGATAGTGGTCCTGCGAAGAAAAATGTAGCGATGGAACTGTTGGATAGCATGAACAGCTGCCAAAGCAAGCTTCTGAATGTGAGAATAGTTAATTTCCAGTCCAACCATGCCTTAACTAAGGTAATATATAACGTGCTCTTCGAGAATATCATCTTCTTGAAAAAATACCATGTCGATGGTTGATTTTGCAATATCCAAATACAACAATAAATCTATGTTATAATCGGGACGCCAGAGTAGAGGGGAAGATGTTAGGGCATGTTTCAACACTTCAAAGGAGAACTGAGCAGCTTCATCCCAACAAAATGGGACCCATTTTTTTAAGAGACGCATAAACCCTTTAGTGATCTCAGCATAATTCGTGACAAAGCGTCGAAGAAAATTCACTTTCCCTTGTAAGCTCTGAAGATAGGGTATCGTGCACGGGGGAGGCAATTGAACTATCACCTCAACCTTGATAGGATTGACCATGATCCCTATTGTCGATACAATAAAACCTAAGAGATGACATGACATCATGTAGAAACTACACTTGTTATGATTCAATCAAATCTAATAGCAGTGACATCTTTCAAATATTAGTCGAAGATGGGCGGGATGATCATATCTCTTGAGAGAGCATGATGCTATATCATCAAGATATGCATCGACTATGTGTCTAAGGTCATGAAAAGCAAACAACATAGCTCGCTAAAAGGTAGCTCTAGAATTTTTCAGGCCAAAAGTCATCTTACGATATGCGAACATTCCCCAAGGACAAATAAAAGTAGTTTATGTTGGTTCTCGGGTTTGCTTTGAATTTGATTGTATCCCGAGAAACCATCCATGAATGAAAAGACCTCGCAGCCTATGAACTCATCGACAATATAATCGATGAACCGGGTGGGAAAGTTGTCTTTCGGACATGACTTATTCAAATCACGGAATTCCATGCACACACAAATCGTGCCCTATTTCTTGTTAACCGGAACCGGGTTTGACACCCATTCTATCAACTATACAGGGTAGATAAAACCGGCTTTGAGCAGTTTTTCTACTTCTTCCTTAATTGTTGCCACTTTTTGAGGATTTACCGGATGAAGCTTCTGTCGAACTATTTTGGCATCAGGATAAGTCGTAATTTCATGCTCAACAATTCGTGGGTCAATGCCTAGAATTTCCTTGTAAAACCAGGAAAAAATGTCGCGTAATTCTTTGAGTAACTTAGTGTAAGTTCGAATCTCTTCGAGGGAGAAATCTTCTCCAACGAAAACATTCTCCACAATGCTAGGGATTTTGGAGATATCTATTGGAATCATTGTAGCAATTCTTGCCATGTTACCTTTGTCGTAAACTTTGTGCGTATCCAAAGGATTGATAGGATAAAAATTATCTCCACTCACGGTCGAAATGAATTCTCCTGCCTCTATTCTCCCTAACTCAGCAAGGAAGTAAGATCTATGATGTAGATCATCCCAAGGTCTGTCGGGACCAGTCAATGCTTTGAGAATCACCTCTTTAGAGGGAAAGACCAAGTCTAAAGGATCTTGAGTGGCAAGAGAACCTTGAGCCCAAATAGGCTCGAGAATTGGATCTAACTCCTATGCAAGAGTCGGATTAGGTTCGGCCAAAGTCTGCTGGACAATGTTGTACACAACCTAAGCCATAGACAAGGGCATGGCCATGCCACGATTACCTGTCCCTTCCAGCGAGGCCGATGGGGAAGGTAAAGTCCACGAATCATTAAAGTAGCTCGTTTGAAATGACAACACTTGTAAAATTGTAGCCCTTGGTTGGTCAGGAACAACCAATATAAGCTTTACATCGCTAGAAGGTGGTGGGTAATCAAAAGTTCCCATCAATGATGGAAACAAACCAACACCTAAGTTGACAGTGTCGAGCTGCGAACTATCAATCAGCAGGACCATGGAATCCCTTGATAAAGTTTCAGGATGAGAGAAGGAAAACTGGTCAATGGTCACAATTTGGCCTTCGTGCAGAAAACACAAGACCCGAAAAACCATAGAAACCATTGCATGCATCGCATAAGTCCAAATCCTTCCTAACAACAGGTTGTAGTTGAGAGGCGCATCAACCAATTGAACTTCAACACACATGATTTTTCCTCCCAACTGCTCGGGAAGGAAGGAATAATTCTGTGTGGTCTAAATGACCGACCGTCAAATGTCATAAGCAATGTAGGCAATTGATACAACCTAGGCTGGTCAATGGCCTTCCAACATGCCAATGACATCGCGCAGGTCAAGGCACCCTCATCAAACACTATACAGAAAATTTTCCTCGTAAAATATTTTGTGGTGTAAGCCACTACTATCTGAAAAGCAACGTGGTAAGGAAGACGGGGTTTTAAGTTGGTTGGATAAAAAATGATCGCTTCTGGGTTGCAAGTCTTTGTCACTCCCAAGGAGGACAATAGATCTTTTCTCTGTGAGGGGAAACTCTGGAGGACTTCCAAACCGGACATCGCGCAAGGCGTTTGTGCCAGATCTTCTACAAGGGAGTAGTTTTGTGTGGCCCTAGCATTTGGATTATGAGAAGCCTTCTTAAACACACCTTTAGGGATGCGAGTCATTGTTTCTCCTGTCGCCTTCTTGATTTGGAGAGGAGTCGGTGGGTTAGTGGCTTCTTTTCCCTTCTTAGCAGATTTTGACATTCCGTAGTCTCGGTCCTTTGTCGTTAAATGAGCCTCGACATTCATCATGTAAATATTTGGGACTGGGTTGTTATTGATAGGTGCAGGGGGTCCCTGATTGTCCCCTTTCGTGCTCATGGATGTGTAATCCTAAGACATGTTTTTCCCTTGTGGAAAAGGGTTCGTCAGCACAACATGTTCTTGCTTCTCTAATATCTTCTTATCTTCTGCAAGCTGAGGGCATAGATGAGTCGGGTCATCTTCCGTGCAAAGATTACATAGATACTTTGACTTCTTCTTCTTCGTTTTTCCCCTGCCAACATTATTGGTAGCCTTTTTATCCCCCTTACCCTTCTTATTTAATTGTTTCTTCTTTCCCTCAGGTTTTTGGTTGGCCTTGGGATTTATCGACTACACATTATGTACATCCGACGTCTGGGTAGGGGGAACAATTGAACTCGAAGTCTAGCTGGCCATAGTTTGTTGTATTGACAATTGTTGCAACTGATTCAAAAATAGGTCCATGGAATTACTTTGTGCTGAGCTGACAATACTATCGACATGGGGTCCATACTTTTTCTTGGCCTTATCGAGAGTATACCATGACGCATCTAGCAAAATCTCATAGAGCATGTCAGACTGAGAGTATATGAGTTCAATCTACTAAGCTCGCATAATTGCCTCCTCTTCTAAAAACACTCTAGAAGTCGCTACATCCTTGGATACAGAGGGCACCAATTACTTTAGGATCCACTTAAGCAAGAAATATGGTGGGACCTTGACATTAATTAATCTCTTTCTATGCTTCCATTCTTGGATATGATTAGATATGTGGTCGGCCTTGGTTTGCTCAAATTTGGCCAACAATTTGGTGCTGGCATCGTATCTCATAGGTAACTGGAAATGGTTCGAGAATACCATTTCCAAGTCATTGAAGTAAGAGTACCTCGAGTGATCGATCTCAATATACCATTTCGCAGCACTGTCGATAAGAGTTCATTGAAAAAGGTGCAACTAGACAGAGTCTCCCTTCAGTGAGTTTGGCGAGCACCATAAATGAAAATTCATCACATGATCACCTGGATCTTCGCCATGCTTGCCTTCAAATTTCAAAATATCTGAGGGAAGCTTAGTCGGCATGGGGGGCTAATGTGGATCATGACAAATTGGTTCATTTAGTAATCTTGAAAAGTATGGAAGATGTAGCATTGCCATAAATGGTAGTTTCGATTGTGAAATATTTACAAGATAAGAGGGTTCTAGAGTTTGATTGGCACCAGGTTGCTAGGAAATGTTGGACTATTGGCGATGGTTTTGGTAAAAATTGTGGCCTTGACTAGCATAAGGTAACTGCGTATTTTGGGGTATCATCGATTGACTCCTGAAATTGGATGACATAGCTTGTGTGGGCATTGTTCCCTGCATTGTGTTCCAAGGACCTTGGAAGGGGATGCCCCCAACCAATTCGACGGGCCTGGGTATGGGGCCTTGCCCGTGACTCCATTGAGCATGGAAGGGGTTTCCCCTGACCGACATCCATTGAGAGGGAACTGATCTCTTCCAAGGATTCCAAAGACCCTCTGTGGAGAAAACTCTAGTTGTCTTTCCCTCTTAAGGAATGGTACCTTGCACCGGGTTCTTTTGGAAAAAGCTGGGGTTTCTCCCAACCAAGACAACAGCTGAAGAAAAAGAATTGTTCCCAAATGAGCCAAATAAAGAGAACGACATAGATCCCGCCGACATTGTATAAGATGAAGGTCCTAAACTACCTCCACCAAACAAGTTATAATTAGTGTTTGGCCCGATTGGATGTTGAAAATCACCACCAAGTGAAGGGGATGGGGGATGTATATGACCCCCATCGTAAGGGATAACATTAAAAGGGACAGAAGCACCCCTGGTTGACCCTTGCACGGGAGCGTTCAAGCTCTCTTCCCCCAGACCCATGGTCGGTAAGGTAGAATAAGTAAGAACCGAGTTTGAATCAAAGTCGGGCATCCCATATGATAAGGGAGGGCTCGTTGCACTTTGGGTAAACGAAGCAATGGTCGAAGCCGATAACGGTATCAGTCCACTTCTCAAAGTTGAGGGAGTTGAGACCACTATGGTCCTGGCTGGAAAAAGTGGGAGAGGAGGTAGGATTCTCCCTGCGGTAGTAGTTGTAATGTGAGTATGAGGACTCCCGGGTGAAGTAGAAACATTTGCTTCCATTGCTGCTCGTAGGAATAGCTGGCACTCAGAAGGTGTCACCTCGGGAGGAACAATCTGAATTAAGATCGACTCCAACAAGTCAGTAATAGGAGGGTTAGTTGGCCTGAGAGACTATGTCTCAATGTCATAAATGGTAGGTTCCTCTGGAGTCAAAAAGTCTCCTCACGGAGCAGGCTCAGGCACAATTTCCTGTGGCCTGGTGTAACACCCCAGGATTTTGAACCCCCATTTTAAATAATGTATTGTTACAATGTTGAGAGGCTAGAGTGACTGAATAATTGTTGAAGGGTTGGCATGCCCAAGAAATGTAATGTTTTGATCATTAATAATAATAAATACATCGTTGTCTGCTAGATAGACAAGGACTAGAGTTATAGGGGGCTATGATTCCACAAGAGAGGGAGCTTGAGGGACTAAGTGTTTATTCCTATTTTTCTTATTACCCTTTTTGTCTAAGGGAGGGGATCGGTTACATGAACTTCTTGGGGAAGGTCAGGAGGTTCTTGTTTTCCCCAAAAGGTTACTTAAACCTACCTCTGGTTCTTGTTTTCCCCAAAAGGTTACTTAAACCTACCTCTGGTCTGATGGGGGTCTCGACTGATGAATTGTTCATCGTTTTCCCATTCACACACTCATTTCTTCCCTCACGCACTCCTTGACCCATTCAACGACCCATCCTCACCTATGTCTTGGCTTGGAAAAGGCAACATATTTGTTGAAGAACTTAGCCATGGGATAGTTGGTTGTAGTGGTCGTTGGTGTGATCCAGCCGTGACCTAGGGCCTGCATGTCTAAAATGCATTGGCTTGTGCCCTATTTTTCTCACAACTGCGAGTCCTGAGAGTTCCAGCATTGAGATTCTGGACCAGCTGTGCTGGAAGCCTTGGCAGGAAGGAGAAGGACTACCTAAGGGAATGTGTGGCAGAGAAGGGTGGAGGTCCATTCTCTCAGGTGGCATAGGCTGGGTAGAAGAGAGTTGGGTACTTGGATTGTTGTGGGTGTCGGGAAACATGTGAGAGCTTGAGAGATGACTAGTTTGGGAACTCAATTACACTCTAGAACCGTCCTTATGGATTCATAGCCCTAGCTCGGGGGTGACACTGTTGTTGATATTTGGAGAAGTGGTGTGTATGGTTGGGTGGAACGTCCTTGGTCTGCAACTAGTCGATATCATCTTTCATAAAAATAAGTGCTCTCTGTCGCGATATTACTAGTTGTGTATGAATGAATTCCGTTGTGTAATTTAATTATCATTTACATGTATATGAATGTATTTCCACTGTGTATATTTACTTATCGTTTAACATAACCTTTAGATTATGCATGCTTGTTGGATATTGTTTTGCATGTCGCTAAATCTGTTATTTTATGCATCCTAAATAAGCAAAGAAGGTATCAATATGAGAAAGAAATGTTAAGCCCTAATATTGTCTCATTACCCCTTAATTGGGGCATATTATATTAGTAATTTTATTTTATTTATGTCGGCTTTAGGCCATTAGTTGTAATTATACCTCCTAGTCT
>JZKD02S0083444.1:694862-720336 GCA_000966675.3 Picea glauca
CGGCTTTAGGCCATTAGTTGTAATTATACCTCCTAGTCTCCTATATATACCAAGGAGACATTTTCATTTTGAATCATCTTGTACTTGAACATTTAAGTGGCGTAAAAGGAGGTTTGCCCCTCGAAGAGGCTTATTATCTAAAATTCTCTCTTTTTCAAGGCGTTGAGTACTATTTCTGAGGATTTTCTATGCTAAATCGATATTTGGTTCTTAACCAGAAATCTGTGGGTGGGCTTGCAGGTAGCATACCCCGTCCTGTGGCTAGGTAAGTGTGTTACAGTTTGGTATTAGAGCTTATAGTTGAAACATCAGGCCAGTGTGGGCCAGGTCTGTTGGTCAAAATCTCATGGTCGAGATCAAACTCTGACTGTGAAGTTGGAATGCTTAGGAGGAATTGCATTGCAAATGCTATGCAGGAGATGGAATGTCATAGAACCTCTCTGAGGGTTCGAAGGATCGTGACTGTTACTTTTTAATATGGGACCGATCACCACCATAGGATCAAAGGACAGGTAAACATGGGTTGTCCGATGAAAAGGAAGCAAGGTTAAGGTCGCAACCATCAGATCCCATTGGAGAGAGAGATCAACATCCAGTAGGCATTGTGGGGAACTGAGTTGCATGGGAGATAATTTCCCAAGGCGGTCTCCCAATCGAAACCATGGTTTTTCTAGGGGGTTACGTGTCAGCATCAAGAGAATTGTGGGGAAAAAAGTGAGTTACTCCAAACTATCGATCCATTCCCTTGCAAATTGAAAGACATGCAATGATGTGATAGGTAAGGCTCGAACATCGAAACTCTGAATATCCGAAGTAGTTGGAGACCGTCGATCCATAGGAGGACACGCATCAACCGATCAT
This sequence comes from Picea glauca, assembly GCA_000966675.3. Classification (NCBI taxonomy): domain Eukaryota; kingdom Viridiplantae; phylum Streptophyta; class Pinopsida; order Pinales; family Pinaceae; genus Picea; species Picea glauca. The sequence continues at coordinate 695,724 of JZKD02S0083444.1, forward strand.
GTGCTCTGGGTCAAATCACTCTGGGAAAGAGTGAGCGAGGAGAAGTTGAGAATTGAGACTCTCGAAGCCTAGAGATTCAGAGACCTGAAGTAAACATCGATTGTCAGATCGTCTGAATTAGATCTTGATCGTCAATCGCCAAGAGGTTACGTGTCAACAGATTAGTAACTCTAGAGGAATCCATTAGAGAGATTTTTAGTTGAGGTTGGAGACTCCCGAAGCCCAGAGAGTCGGAGCGCTGGAGAAAACCTCAACCGTCTGATCATCCAAGAAGATCTCATCCAATGATCTGCCACGAGCCACGCATCACCAGATCCATGACTTTGGAAAAAAACTAGTGGGGACAAATAAGTTTGAAATTTGAGATTTTTGGAGTTTGGAGTCTCAAAGGAATCATGGTCATAGATCCACAAGGGACACGCATTAGAAGATTGCGAACTTCGGATAAAAATATTTTCAATGAAAAAGTTTGAAGTTTGAGATCTCCAAAGTTTGGAGCCTCGAAGAAATCATAGTCGTCAGATTGAGGAGGACACGTGGAGAAAATCTGTGGACTCTCGGAGAAGACCCAAAGTGAATCTTGGTCATCCAATCCAGGAGGACACATGGTGATAGATTGGCCAGTTCAAGAATTCGAAGTTCGGGAGAATTGGAAGTGTGTTAGTTTGAAAACTCCCGAAGCTATGAAGCTCGAAGAGCTGAAGTGATGAGGCATGATGATGTCACCTGGGATGATGTGGACACATGGGATGTGTGCCACATGTCAGTAAGTTTTGTGGATTTGGAACATTGAAAATTAGATTAGAATGTGACACATGTCACCCGCCTGATTGGGCCACGTGTCCACTTCCAGCATTTCTCCACGTGGAGACAGATCGTGCAGTCTCGAAGACCGGGCACTCCAGAAGGGAAAGATGTGATAGGTTGTGTTGGGTTGAAAACTCCCAAAGGCCAAAGTATATATTGATCGTCGATTCCATAGGACACGCATCAAGGGATCGTTGACTGTGGGTAAAAGGAATCCGAGAGAAAGTGCAGGAGTGAAGTTTGAAACTTTCAAAGCCCAAAGCATTGAAACGATTCATAGCCCTTGATCTATGGGAGGACACCTGCCGGGATATGAGGAAATCCGGGTAAAGGTGCTCCAGGAGGAGGTAAGCGAAAAAAGTTGAAACTCCCGAAGCACTGAGTCTCGAAGAAGATCTTGATTGTTTATCACAAGAGAGTAAAAGGACCATTGATCTGGTCCTCTCTAAAAGCTCTGAAGTCCCGAAGCTCTCAACAAGCTCTTTTTTAGCTAAGCACAGGTTCATGGCTTTGGTCATATTCAAGTTGAGAGCTGAGGAAGGAAGGATAAGGGCCGAATTGGTTGTCTTTGAGACATAAAAGTGCAAAGGGAGGATTTAGTCACGGTTTCTAGTCATGGTCACCTGGGAGGTGGTTTGAAGGAATCACCTGCACAGGGTGAACTCCATGTCAGCTAGGGATAATAGGACACTGTTATTTTCAGAGAATGGGGATATGATCTCCATAAACAAGAAAGAGACTTGTATCATGATTTGGCAATTTTTGTCTATCATACGCATAATTCTAACAAAATGGTCGCTTGCACATTTTGCATAATCAAGAGGCTTAAGCACATCATCTCAGGATGAGTATTGAGGAAATGGAAGAAGAAGAGGGAGCCTCTAGTCATGAAAAGGAGGTCGAAGGCCAGAATACCAGAATTGGTAATGAAGAGACAGATTCCAATGGACGCAAGGAAAAAGGAGATCAGGAAACACTAATAGAAATGGTAAGAAGCATGAATATGGAAATGTTGAAATTAATAAGAAAACTGAAGGGGGGTGAATCAGTTGTTACTATGCTTAAACAATTTATGACTATTCAAACAATTTTTAATCTCTTCCAAGTGACCATCAATATTATACATGATATGAAAAACATCAATAATGAACATTAGTCACACATAATATATACATAGAGATTGTTGGCATAGGGGTAGACCTAGGGTTCAATGCTCAAGAGCGCACCAACAAAACCCTAACTACCGACCCTTTCGGCAACACCTGCGAAGCAAATGAAGTCTCATATGAGGTAGAGGTAGGGGTGGTTGCAAGACTCATATGTCTTCAACCTTAGCTGGGACACATATCTGTGATTATACTACTTTCAACGCACTTAGCATCAATCAACCATTAATATCCAACCCTTACTCTACTTCGAAGATAACACAGAGCATCGCAATATTCACTTAGGTCTATAGTATTTTAGCACTTAGCAACATTAAACACATAAGATCCTGTAGATCGGCACTAAGCACTCGCATACATGTCATATCTGACAGTCATATATATCTAAGAAGCACAAAGCATAAGTGAATATATCAAAAACACATGGCATAAGAAAAGATAAACACAATGAAGCAAAGCACAGAGCATTACAAACAGATTTACGTGGTTCACCCCCACCATGGGGCTACGTCCACAAACTCTTCTTCTTTATTAATATCTTCAATCGTCAGTTACAACACAAAGCACTAAACCTTTCTTCGCAGAGGACAGAATATCTGCGCAGCTCGCTAGATCCTTCCTCCTTGTGCTTCAACACAAAGCCTCTTACAATAACTTGCACTTAACCCTGCAAGCTTCTTATGATCATGCACAAAGCATTTACAATCCACATCTGATCACATATATCTAATTACTAGCACTAAGTCGTCTATCATACATCACATAGATGCACTACAGTCCTTTACCTACTTCACCTAGACATCTATCTATACATACAAAATTGGGCCTAAGCGTGGGTAAACCCATGAGCCAACATCCCTTTCCCATTACATTAACCCAAAAACCCTAATAGAGCCCAAAAATGGACCAAAATGCTTCTCTCGGTGGTCCTTCTTTGACTAGTTGTCGCAGTTCCAAAATAAGTCAAAATGATCAAGGTTATCCCTAAACTTGGTCAAGGGCCAACAGGCCCCCAACACTCACCTGTGACACATCCCGAGTCACTCTGGTATGCACAATTCTGCTTCGAAGACCTCGATCTTGGCTCAAGATGCTTCGACCTGCTATTTTTCTATGGCCTCCTATTGGGTGAATTCCAGGATCACTGTGTCATTAACTGGTCCTTCTGGGCATTGTTCTGCAGTGATGATGACTTGTTGAAGTTCTACTCCCTGGCTTTCGATCTCAGCAAATAATGTGCATGCCTTGTCTTACACCGGTTGGATGCGCTGAGTGAATTCCATCACTATGCTCTGGATCATGTGTATATGTTGTTGAGATTTGCATTGTTCATGAGATCATTTTATTCTATCCAGTGCAGACAGAGCCTTCAGTTGTTCCTGTAATGTATCTGCATGTTGTTTTTCTTTTTGGAGCTGTGACTCCAGCACCTGTAACTCCAGATTCTTTGTAAGGTTCTCATAGATTTGGGTGCTCTGGTTGATGAGATGCTTGCACTCCTAGGAAAGAGATTTTAATCGGTCAACTGTGCTCCGAGCAGTTGCTTCATGCTGGTCTCTTATCTCCTAAGGGGTTTCGGGCACAATGTGGAGTTCTAGATCGACAATGCGTTGTTGCAGCTTCTGTATAACATCTTCAAGTTGGGACACCTTATGTGGAACTCTCTCTTCAGTCGGTACTTCAATAATGGTCACAGTGTGGAATGCTCTATTGACTAGTTCCTTGATCTCAAGATGCTCTGTGAGCAACTGTTCCTTGATTTGTTGTAGCTCTGCTTTCTCTTCATCAAATTTCTCCTGCATAGTGAGCTTCTCTCATTTTGCATTACTACGTTGTTCTAACAGGACTTCTTGTACTTGCACCAAATCCTAGGTGGCTTGTGTTGTTTCCTCTTGATCTCGTCTAAGGCGAGCTTCGACCATGTCAGCAATCTGGTGAAGTCAGGCTGGTTTATCTCCTGGTTCTATTGTCCCTTTTGTTAAAGGTGCAATGTGTACTGCGCAGCTGGACTAGAGTGCTTGTTGAACTCCTTGGAGTTTGATCTCTATATGGTTATACATTCGTTCCTGCTTCACCTCCTACTTCTCTATTATCTCCTTCAACGCATCATTCACCATTGTAATGATGAAATCAAAGTCATCCAATGTGAGGGTAGTTTGCATCTTGGTTATAGGGGTGCTAGGTTTCCTTCATGAGGACGCTTTTAGAGGTGGCACCTTCCTTTTCTTTGATGAGTCTTCATCGTCCCTAGGTGGTGGTACTTTGCCTTTCTACTGTTCGATCTCTACACCTTCTACTTCTTCACCATCACCTCCTTCATTTGGTGTGATAGAGGTAGTCCTTACATATGTACTGTCTACTTTGTGAACCTCTTCAGGATTTTTCATTTTCTTGGTCCCAGTGTGTCCAGTACAACCTCTAGGCTATCAACATCGGACATCTCGGTGAGGTTCACTAGAATGAGAAGGTCTGTTGACCACTCCTTAGTAATCTCTTATAAGTCTTCCTCTATCAACTTGTAGTAGGACTACAACTGCTGGTGATGCTCATCAGCGAGTGGTGTGATGTAGATGAAGTGGCGGTCTACGCTGAACTTTATTAATGGCCTGAATCTGTAAAGCATGTTTGGGGTAATGCGAGGCATATCCTGGATGGCAGCCTTCAATTGGTTGTATTATACATGAAAGATGGCATTCGACTGCCATTTCTTGTTCATGCCATTGGAGTACCATCGCATACAAAACTTCGCAGCCAATGGTTTGAAGGGCTCAATCTCTAGAAAAATTGCTCCTTCTGGTAGCTCCCAAGCAATGAAGGTGATTAGTATGAGTAGCCAGCTAAAGTGGAACTCATACCCCTGGTATTGTGCTTCTTTGTAACCAAGTTTTAGTTGATTGACAAGGTATCGTGCCCAGTTCATCTACAAACCCTCGGTGCACTTCCCTACGAGGTCAACGACGAAGCCAGTTACTTGTGTTGGCCTGTTCTTGTGGACTAACTTGCCTACAATTAATTGACAGGTGAGGCGCACTGCGCCACTCTAAATAGAGGCTACCTTGTAGCCTCACATGCCTTTCTCAACATCACCATAGTTTTCTTTTATCTTCGTTGCTAGCGCTCTGTCGGTGGTTTTTCTAGAATAGAATTCATGTGGATCAAGCCCTTGCATGTTGAGTCTTGTGATCTGATTAATCAAGGTGGGATCGATCATGACACGGTAGTTCAAACATAAGTAGCCTCCGTGATAGCAAGACATAAGAATCTTTACGCACACATTCACCTCCTGGTGTCTTCCAAAGTGCGGGATCTTCATGACATTCAACAACGTTGACTGCACAAAGTTTTGGGTCTAAGATTGTGGGATGATCTTTGAGTTATTTCCCTTGGTCTTCATTAGATACTTGTGCAGAGTGAGCATATTGTAGACTTTCCTATCACCGAGGTTGAAGTCGTTGAATTTCAATGTTGCGAGCTTGTTATGATCGGCACAAACTGCACGCACCCCTTTCGGTAGGTATGCAGTAACCATAGCATACTCGAATTCTTGAGACACACTGTCATGGTTGATTTCACCACACAGGGGGGGTAGGTAAGCGGGAAAAACACTTGGAATTAGTTTAGCATTCGCAATATCATCCTTATGTTTTTTTCGCTTCTCATCGACTGGGCGAGATGGTCCAGCTCGAGCAGTGGATGGAGAAGTTTTTTCTCCTAATTTTGATGATGCTTGGATTCTGGTGGACATTCCTCTTTCCGACATGACTCTCTCAGTCATCAAATCAAGGAGGACTTCTGTGATGGAAAACTGGATTGTGGTGAGCTCGTCGGACATATGCACTCAGAAAATATAATCGGGGCACGATGATCTCAGATACTTCACTAGGATGAACAATCTGCTTGCAATGATCACTGTATACAATCACTAGTTCTACAGACTTTGAATTTTCAATTGGCAAAAAGTGTTCTTCGGGCCTGGCATGACGATCTAAATAAGAAATCTAGCAACGATATTCTTGCAATGGGTATGAGGCTTCCATTACCGTTGATCTATCCATTATGACAAGGTCCAATGGTCTAGTGGTGATCCTTTAATGTTTTTATGTATGTTTGGGGTGGAAGTTGAACAGGTATATCGGTTCAATGGCTATATTGCTTCGCGTCAGTGAAGTGCCATAGGTCGTGGTCCTGATATCTTGGTGAAGCTCCCATTCTAAAAGTTTTCTTTCGGCGATGTTCCCTCTAGGGTATCTTGTAAATTTTCAATATTTTCCCTCTTTTTACTTAACTTTCTAGCCTTCTTCCCCGTAATCTTCAACTCAGTCTGTCTTTTTCCATTTTGATTTCTATCTTCTTTTAGCATAGTCACTATGCATTGTTGAAATTATTTCTAGGGTAATAATTCTTCTTTCTCTGTGACAGGTGCTTCAGTCATCCATGAGCTTTCTGACATTCTTTCATCTTCAACATTGGGGTCTCTAGTGTCAAGGGGCTTCTCCTGTTCCTCAATCAACTAAGAAATCTTCTCAGTCATAAAATATTTTAATTCATGTTTCTTCTTTTCCAAAACTTTTTCTTCTTCTTCCTGTCAAACTTGATCTTTGGTAATCCAAGGTCTTCCAAGTATCATAGTAAATGGGGCCTTGTCCTCAATAAATTTAATAATCTCAAAATCTTCTTCAGTCGAAGTTCCATGAGCATGCATAGACATCTGAGTGAGCCTTCCACATAGGTTTACCAATTTTCCTCTAAAGAAACCTATTCCTCTTAATGAAGTGATCATGGTAGGCTTTCCTATAGCTTCCCATGTTCTCTTTGTCATGATATTCATCTGTGTTTCCTCATCTATAACACAATCAATGTCGAAGTCCCCTATCCTTACTTCGGTGCATTCTTTTTCTCTAAAGATCTCCGCTAATCTGACATGTCGGTGTTCCGTCAGGGTTTCTTTTGTCTGGATTAATACTTTCTCTGATTCTTTCTAATGCTCTTCTATATATGGGGCTACCTTAGGGTTCTCTTCATGTAGATTCATTGTTTCAAGCTTAGCAATCATTCTAGGGCAATCCAATACTTCATGGTCCAAAGCTTTGCAACAGAGACAACTAGATCTTCCACCAGGACATTCCTTAGCTAGATGTCCTGGTCTTCTACAACTTTAAGATAGGGTCAATCCTCTCTTTCTTTTAAATGATCCCCAACCTCTTCTGTACTGTGCACTAGGATCATGGTAGTTAGCCTGAAAAAATTTCTTTCTAGGGTCCTACATCCATTTGTTAGTCAAAACATTCTTTCTATGCATAGGTATAACATATCTATCATTATTCTTATCAGATCTATTCATGTCAAACTTCCTTTCATCTATTAATGCCCTAGTTTTCAAGATAGGACAGAATCTATCAAACATACCCAGATCCATACTCTATAAAAAAAAATCACTTATTTTACTTCTACAGAGCCCAAATCTTTCAGATCTAATACTTTTAACTATTCTTACCTTTATCATAGCACAAAAATTATATATCTTACCTCTTTCTTGTAGATCTTACCTCTTTTCTCGTAGATCTGATCTCTTTTCTTGCAAATTTGATCTCTTTTCTCACAAATCTGATCTCTTTTCTCATAGATTTGATCTCTTTTCTCACACAGAGCTTCCAAGGTTAAGTAGAATGTTGCGCACTAGGGAACATACCTACACACAGAGCTTATTTTGCACAAAGTTTCTTCTTCTCTATTTCCCAGCAATCACAGTTTCAGGTCTCGGCAACGGAACCATTTGTTGGCACAGGGGCAGACCCAGGGTTCAACGCTCAAGAGAGCACCAACAAAAACCTAACTACCAGCCCTTTAGGCAACACCTACGAAGTAGATGAAGTCTCACCCGAGGTAGAGGCTGGGGTGGTTGTAGGACTCAGATGTCTGCAACCTTATCTAGGACACAAATCTGTGATTATACTAATTACAATGCACTTAGCATCAAGCAACCATTAATATCCAACCCTTACTCTATTTCATAGATAGCACAGAGCATCGCAATTTTCACTTAGGTATACAGTATTTCAGCACTTAGCAATAGTAAACACATCGGATCCTGTAGATCAGCACTAAGCACTCGCATACATGTCAGATATAACAATCATATATATCTAAGAAGCACAAAGCTTAAGTGAATATATCAGGAACACATGGCATAAGAAAAGATAAACAAAATGAATCAAAGCACATAGTGTTACACATAGATTTATGTGGTCCACCCCACCTTGGGGCTATGTCCACCAACTCTTCTTCTTTATTAATATCTTCAATCGTCAGTTACAACACAAAGCACTAAACCTTTCTTCATAGAGGATAGAATATCTTCGCAGCTCGCTAGATCCTTTCTCCTTGCGCTTCAGCACAAAGCCTCTTACAACAACTTCCACTTAACCCTGCAAGCTTCTTATGATCATGCATAGAGCATTTACAATTCACATCCAATCACACAGATCTAATTACTAGCACTAAGTTGTCTTCCATACATCACACAGATGCATTACTGTCATTTACCTACTTTTCCTAGACATCTATTTATACATACAAAAGTGGGCCTAAGCGTGGGTAAACCCATGGTCCGACATCCCTTTCCCATTACATTAACCCAAAAACCCTAATAGGGCCCAAAAGTGGACCGAAATGCTCCACTTGGTGGTCCTTCTTTAACTAGATGTCGCAGTTCCAAAATAGGTCAAAATGACCAAGGTTATCCCTAAACTTGGTCAAGGGCCAACAAAGACAGATTTTCACGAGGAAACCCATAAAGGGAGAAAACCTCTTCTTCTTCAAATGATAGGCAGTCTTTTAAGTTCTGCACATCATCTATCTTTGAGCACCAACTCAATGTGAGGCTACTACCCCTATTTTACAAGCTCCAAATTGTTTAGAGCACAAAATCTTTGGTTTCTCTAGCACCCACTAGAAGGAATTATCAACTCCCTAAATTTTTCAACACCAACTGGACTTATACAAGCACCAACTTGCATACAGAAAACTCTGTGTTTTCCCTAGCACCACCCTACCACCCTCTTTTCTAGACACAACTAGATGGCAGACACAACTTCCAATATTCAAGAACCAAATTGAATATTAGAGGACCACAGTCCTCCCTAGCACCACCCTACTTCCTTGATTATAAATAAATGATTGAATAACCACCAGTATAGATATATCAATTCTTACCACTTCTTCTCGGTTCTGCAATTCTTCTGTGCATCATTATTCTTATGCTCTGTTCATCTTCTGTTAATCATTTCCGAGTTCGATCTCACACTGTGCATTCTATGATTTTCATTTCTCCTAGTTTACCTCATTTTTCAGTGTGAACAGCCAACAACAAATAGTCACCACATATCTCTTTTTATCCACACCAACCTCTTCAGTTACACCTTGAATCTCCTAGGGAAAAAATGCCTCAGCAACTGAATTGCCAACCGTCCAACAACCATGATTTAGTTCATCTAACTGAATCATAACTGAAAAATTAATCGTGAAGAGAAACAGTAACCCTTTGATCAGATTCCCAATTCACCAGCACCATTGTATTACATCCACAGGTTCTTGCATTTATCCCATGTGCCCACTGGCTGTGACCAAAGGATAATCAAAAAGTTATTTCACATTTCGCATTTCAGATATCTTCTGGTGAGAAATATCGACTCTTCATATTGTGATATCCAAAGTAGAGCATAGAAATTAGCTCCCTCCCTTCTCATAACCATTGGTTGTGACCAAGGCCTAATCTAAAGTGATTTCTCATTTTGCATTTCGGATATATTGTGGTGAGGCTTCTTGACTTTCCACGTCGCGATCTCCGAAAATAGGGCTTAGCAATTAGTAACTTCCCTTTTCGTGACCACCAGCAATGACCATCGGCTACACCAACACGCGCTACACAATTTCATGTTTCAGAACTCTTGTGATGATACGTCTTGACTCTCCCATGTCATGATCTCCGAAATGGAGCTTTGTTGGGCTAGTTCCTTTCTCTTATATGACCGCTAGTTGTAACCAAGTGCTTATCCAGAAAGTGCTTTCATGATTTGAGACTTCGGGGATCTTGGTGTGAGGTTTCTTGACTCTCTCAAGTCATGATATCCAAAATGGAGCTTATCTAGGCTAGCTCCTTCCTCTCATATGACCACTAGTTGTAACCAAGCACTTATCCATAAAGAACTTCCTGATTCACGATTTCAGGGGTCTTGTGATCAGGCATCTCAACTCTCCCATGTCACGATTTCCGAAAAGGATGTTAGCTACTAGATATTTCCTCCAGCCTTTTGACGATGTGACCTTGGCTATGACCACGGGCCAACCCTTCAAGCTCTTCACTAGCCTAATCAACAGTCCAGATCTCTTTTTCATCTAATAGCTCAGATCTCATCGCGTATTCACATATCCCGAATTCCTGTGTCACGTTCGTTTGACTCCTTCAATGTGAAAGTCAGTGAAACACTAACCACACTCCACGTGTCCTTGTTGACGTGATCTGTTGTCATCCCTTTTGCAATTTTTATGTTCGGGACTTCAATGAAATTAGAGTGTTTTCTTGCTATGCAAAACTCCCGGAGTGACGTAAGCTTCTTACGTCACTTGCTGACGTGTCACAAGCTAAGTAGATGCCATGTGTCACTCTGATTCATGATTTGTACCTACCAAAGATGTTGAATCATCTTGACACTTGTAAACATCTAATCGCGCCATGTGTCCTTGCTGATGTAATCTTGCTGACGTGGATCCATCAATGTGTCTTCCACCTTGACTTCAGAACTTCAGCTTTCGAGGTTATTTGCAGTATGTTAAGTCCATCCTCCCAATCTATGATATCTCGACTTCATCTTGCACTTAATGATCATGCTTATTCTTCTGGATCTGATGATGGTCGGTCCTCGCACTCAAATCTGGCACCTGCAATATGTTCTCCTCTTCTGCGCACTCCTCCTGTCTGAATTCATATCTGATGGCCATCGAGAATTCGGAATGGGTAATCCAAAGATTACGGTTTCTCTTCACTATTATTCTTCTGATCTTGCCATGACATCATCGCTTCATCGCTAATCTTTCCACTTTCTCTTGTTCATCATCGTCGTGTTGATTCATCGTCATGTTGATCTCTGATCTTGCCATCAATGACAATAAGAATACTTGGCCTCTGTCTGTAAACATGCCAACAATCTCCCCCTTTGGCATTGATGGCAACCCCTTGAAGAACCTAAAGAACTACACTATCCCCTGAACACCCAACCATACCACTATAACATCCTTACCATTACCACACTTTCTCCCCCTTTGACATCAATGTCAAAGAAGAAACATGCTCCCCCTGAGTTGTTGTAGTACATCTCAAAGGTATCAGATATGCGAAAGGTACATACTCCCCTGGAAACTATGAGCAGCATAGAAATACAACAGATATTCAATAAGTATTCCCCCTGACCAGGTGAAAACATTAGACGAAAGAAGTTATAAACCCCAAGTTCTGACGAAGATATCCAAAAGGGGTCTCTGCTAACAGTTTAGTAAAGATATCAGCTATTTGTTCTGTGGAAGGAATATAATTCAACTGAACAACTTTGTTTGTAACCTACTCTCTAAGAAAATGATATTTGATTGGTATATGCTTAGTCTTGGAATGAAGAAAAAGATTCTTAGAGACACTAATTTCACTGGTGTTGTCACAGTGAATTAGAATCGGATCAGTATAATTGACCTTCAAATCTGCAAGAGTTTCGATCATCCATAAAATCTGAGTGCAGCAAGTAGCAGCAGCAATGTACTCTACCTCTATGGTTGATAAGGAAATAGACCCCTGCTTCTTACTAAGCCATGCTAATAATGGGTCACCCAAGAAGAATGCACCTCCATTGGTTCTCTTTCTCTCATCCACACAATTTGCCCAATCAACATCTGAATAAGCAGTTAACTGAATATTCTGATTTCTAGGATACCACAAACCATAAGTCATTGTGCCCTTCAAGTATTTTAATATCCTTTTTATAGATACTAAATGACTTTTTTTAGGAGCAAACTGATAACAACCTACCATTCCACCAGCTTTCATTATATCAAGACGAGATGTTGTGATGTACAGAAGACTGCCTATCATTGATCGATATGTCCTTTGATCAACATCAGGTGAAATATCATCTTTACTGAGCTTGCAACCAACCACCATAGGTGTACTAACAAGGGAAGAATCTTCCATCTGGAACTTATTCAACATCTCTTTCAAATATTTTTCTTGAGTGATAAAAATTCATGCAGAACTCCGATTTACTTGTAAACCAAGAAAGTATGACAATTCACCTATCATGGACATCTCAAACTTTGTTTGCATAGAGTTAGAAAACCACTGGACAGAGGAATCATTAGTACAGCCAAAAATAATGTCATCTACATAAACCAAAACAACTAGTAAATCATCACCTTCAGATTTAATGTAGAGATTGTTGTCAACAATACCTTTCTTGAACCCTTTGTCTTGTAAAAAATTGTCCAGTCTATAATACTAAGCTCGTGGTGCTTGCTTCAGCCCATATAAAGCATTCTTCAACTTGCATACATAGTTAGGATTATCTGTTAATGAGAATCTTTCAAGTTGCTCCATATATACTTCTTCCTCTAGATTTTCATTAAGAAATGTTGACTTTACATCCATCTGATATACTTTAAAGTTTTTATGACATGAATATGTAAGAAACATTCTGATGGCTTCCAATCTTGCCACTGGTGCAAAGGTTTCATCAAATTCCTTTCATTCAACTTGTGCATACCCTTTACAGACTAATCTTGATTTATTCATAACAACTTGTCCTTTTTCATTCATTTTATTCTTGAACACCCATTTGGATCCTATTACATTCTTATCTTCAGGTCTAGGAACAATCTCCCAAGTATTGTTCTTCTCAATCTGATCAAGCTCTTCATTCACAGCTCTAATCCAATCATCATGTTTGTTGGCTCCATAAAACTTTTTAGGTTCAATCATAGATAGAAAAGAAACCTGAGATTGTTTTGAGTCTTTAATCAATTTCCTTCTTGTCTAAACTCCTTTATTTATATCTCCAATTATCTGATTTTCAGGATGATTCTTTCTAACAATTCTGAGAGGTGGTTTTCTTTCTTTCTGTTGATTTGTGTCAGCCTGAGTATTCATATCTTCATCTGATTCATATTCTTATCTTTCTGATTCCTGGACCTATTCATCTTCATCTTCAACTATATCTTTTGTGCTTGGTTCAACACTGCTTACATTTTGGACCGGAATTTCTTCATCAACTTTTATGTCGATAAAATCAACCAATTTATGAAGCCTCTTATTGTAGCATTTGTATCCTTTATTATTTGTAGCATAACCTAAGAATATACCTTCATCATCCATGTCATCATATTTGCCAATATTTTCATCATTATTATTGATATAACATTTACTCCCAAAGACTTTAAAATGTTTGATTGAAGCACGTCTTCCAAACCATAGTTCATAAAGAATATTGTCATTGTGTGGCCTGAGATGAGCTTTGTTAAGGATATGAACAGCTGTATGGATTACTTCCACCCAATATGTCTGATCAATATTCCTTTCATTCATCATTGATCTTGCCATCTGCTGAACTGATCTATTTTGCCTCTCAACTACTCCATTTTGTTGTGGAGTCATTGGAATAGTGTATTCTTGTTTGATTCCATGTTTATCACAGAACTCTTTGAACTTCCATGAAATCAACTCTCCTCCTCTATCAGACCTTATTGTCTTCAATCTTTTTCCTGTTTGATTCTCAGTCAAAGCCTTAAACACTTTGAATTTTTCAAATGCTTCAAATTTTTCCTTCAAAAAGGAAACCCATGTTAGTCTAGAATAATCATCAATAATAAAAATAAAATTGTTTTCTTTTCATGTACCTTCTTTTCTTGATGGTCCACATAAATCCATATGTACTAACTGGAGAGGTCTTTCTGTTGAAGGAAATTTTTTAGATTTGAGATGTGTCTGAGTAAGCTTTCCTATCTGGCAAGATTTACAAACAGAGTCATATGGCTTTGATATCTTTGGAAGATCTTTTACCGCCCCATTGTTTCTAAGCTTGATTATATGATAAAAATTTAGGTGTCCAAGTCTCCTATGCCATAGCCAACTTTCATCATACTTGCTTAAGTGGAATTCTTCTTTTTCTTCTTTTAACACATAGACATTGTTTTATGTTCTTATCCCTTTTGCAACCAACTGTCCTGAATTCACAGACTTTATCTTACAATCTTTAGAAGTAAAAACAACTTCACATCCTCTGTTACAAACCTGACTGACACTTAGTAGATTATGTTTCAGACCATCTACAAACAACACATCTTCAGATTTTCCTTTGCCATTACTCAGACTTACTATTCCTTTACCTTTTATTTTTCCTGGTGCATCATTTCCAAAAGTTACATTCTCTGATTTAATTTCACTTGGAGTTAGAAACTTACTTTTGTCTCCAGTCATATGTTTGGAACATCCACTGTCAATATACCAGGGATACTTTTGTCTTTGGGATGATAACACTAGTCTACACTTGTCATCTTCTTTCTTCTTCCAAACCTTGAAATTTTCAGTAGTTGGATTCAAAACTGGCTTATAATTTCTTAAGCGACAATTTGCAGCTTTATGTCCATAGTTATGGAAGACGTAACAATCTGGTTCACTGAATAACAGATCATAACGATTTTTATGATCATAAATGTTGTTATGTTTCACCTGCATCCTTTTCCCAACCATCACATGATTTATAGTCTATGGTTGTTTGTTGCTTGGCTGTCTTGATCTTTGTTGTGGAAGATAATTATTCCTTGAGTATCTTGATTGCTCATATCTAAATCTTAAATAACAAGTTATAGCTTTCTGACCAAAATTAGAACAAAAAAAACAATATCCATAGAAAGAATCTTTGTACCTAGAGAATGGTTGTCTTCTTTGAATGAGTCGATTTCTTCCATGCTGATGATTTATTTGATCAGAGGATGTTTTTGCGTTATTTATTTGATCTAAAGATTTCGTTCTGGTACTTTTTATTTCATTCCTTCTTGGCGACTGATCATCTTTCTCTGTTTCTGCAGAGTGGTTGTTGTCAATGACTGTAGATTTGACAAACTTGATAGATTATTTGTTAATTGGTTGATCACTACTTGATCCTTCTTCATAACCCAAGCCAGCTTTCAATTTTGGATTCCTTTGTTGATTTAGGATGCAAGTTAATTCTTTTGAGGCTTTAATACTTGACAGATTTTGGTGATACAATGCCTTAAACTTCTCCATTTCTTTTCTGTTTTTACTATCTCTTCTTCTAAGGCTTCACACCTCACTTTCTTCTCTGATAACTGTTTTTTCAGAATGTCCTCTATTTTCTTTGCCTCTTCTAACTCCACTTTTAGTAGAGAAGGGTATTCATCAGGTTTGTTACCATTCATTTTAAACTACATCAACAATTGTTTTTGTTTTCTCTTCTTACATCTGAGGCTGTCAATTTCTTCCAAAGCACTAATCAATTCACCTTCCATATCCACCACAGCTTCTTCGTCATCCATTTCACCTCCTGAATGTTCATCATCAAGATCTCCCATATCCATAAGCATAAAATCATTCTTCGCAGGATGAATCGTTATCTATGTCTTCTGAGGAGCTGTCATTGTTTGCACAGAAACTTTTCTTTTTTCTATATTTCTTAAATTTGTATTTCTTTTCATCATTAGAGTCTTGTTCCTTTTGTTCCTTTTTCTTGTGAGGACACTTAGATGCAAAATGACCTATTTTACCATAGTTAAATCATTTGAAGGGAATCTTTCCTTGGTATTTTCTTGATCCTTTATTTAACCTTCTCACAAATTTTGCTTCAATATCATCTAGTTCTGAATCAGTATTCTTGTCTGCTTTAAAAGATGCTTCTCTAGTAATGGATTTATCTTTGATAATTCTCATTTCATATGTAGTTAGAGTTCCTAGGAGTTGATCAATGGATAGAGTTTTAAGATAATTTAGTTCTTCTATTGCAGAGACTTTTGGATTAAATTTATCAAGTAGAGATCTTAAAATCTTATGAACTAAAAATGATTCTTCAATCTTCTCACCAAGACCCTTCATGACATTCACAAGCTCTTCAACTCTTAAAAAATACTTGCTAACTGTTTCATATTCATTCATCTTTAGTTGTTAAAATTTCAATCTATATGTTTGAAGTTTGGCATATTTTACTTTCTCATTTCCTTCATAACTTCTAATAATTTTATCCCACATTGCTTTGGCAATTTCAAGATGCATCACCTTTACAAACTCAGCTTCAGCAAGTCCATTCAAGATAGCATTCATTCCCTCATCATTAAAGATAAATTCTAACTTATCATCCTTGGAAGCTAGCACAACAGGTTTTACGTATCTAGTCTCTACTACATCCCAAACATCAGCACCTAAGGCCATTAAGTATGTTCTCATTCTAATCTTCCAGAGGGAAAAATTTGTTCCATCAAAAAGAGGAGGCTTATTGGCTGAAGTCCCTTCATGACTTGTCATGTTTAAGCTTATAGATCTACCTTTAAATAAAAGGAACCCCCTCTGATACCAATTGTTGAAATGACTAAGACAACTGAGAGGGGGGTTGAATCAGTTGTTACTTTGATTAAACAATTTATGACTATTCAAACAATTTTTAATCTCTTCCAAGTGACCATCAATATTATACATGATATGAACAACATAAATAATGAACATCAATCACACATAAGATATACACAGAGACATATTTTCACAAGGAAACCCATAAAGGGAGAAAACCAACTATCTTCGAATGATAGGTAGTCTTTTAAGTTCTGTACATCATCTACCTTTGAGCACCAACTCAATGTGAGGCTACTACCTTTGTTTTAAAAGCTCCAACTTGTTGAGAGCACCAACTCTCTGCTTTCTCTAGCACCCACTAGAAGGAAACATCAACTCCCTAAATGTTCCAGCACCAACTGGACTTATACAAGCACCAACTTGCATACAGAAAACTCTGTGTTTTCCCTAGCACCACCCTGTTTTCTAGCCACAACTAGATAGAAGATACAACTTCAAATATTAAAGCACCAACTTGAATATCAGAGGACCATAGTCCTCCCTAGCACCACCCTACCTCCTTGATTATAAATAAATGATTGAATAACCACCAGTACAGATATATCAATTCTTACCACTTCTTCTCGGTTCTGCAATTCTTCTCTACATCATTATTCTTTTGCTCTGTTCATCTTCTGTTAATCATTTCTAAGTTTGATCTCACACTGTGCATTCTTCGATTTTCCTTTCTCCCAGTTTACCTCATTTTTCAAACAGCCAACAACACACAGTCACTACATATCTCTTTTTATCCACACCAACCTCTTCAGTTACACCTCAAATCTCCTAGGGAAAAAATGCCTCAGCAAACAAATTGCCAACCATCCAACAACCATGATTCAGTTCAGCTAACTGAATCATAACTAAACAATTAATAGTGAAGAGAAATAGTAGCCCTTCGATCAGATTCCCAATTCACCAGCACCATTGGATCACATCCGCAAGGTCTCGTGTTTATCCCATGTGCCCACTGGTTGTGACCACAGGCTAATCAGAAAGTGATTTCACATTTCAGATATCTTCTGGTGAGAGATATCAACTCTTCATATTGCGATCTTTGAAGTAGAGAATAAAAATTAGCTCCTTCCCTTCTCATGACCATTGGCTGTGACCAAGGCCTAATCTAAAGTGATTTCTCATTTCGCATTTCAGATATATTATGGTGAGGCTTCTCGACTTTCCATGTCGCGATCTCCGAAAATAGGGCTTAGCAATTAGTACCTTCCCTTTTCGTGACCAACAGTGATGACCACTGGCTACACCAACAGACGCTATGAAATTTTGCATTTCGTAACTCTTGTGATGATACGTCTTGACTCTCCCATGTCACGATCTCCGAAATGGAGCTTTGTTGGGCTAGATCCTTCCTCTTATATGACCGCTAGTTGTAACCAAGCGCTTATCTAGAAATTGCTTTTGCGATTCGAGACTTCAGGGATCTTGGTGTGAGGTTTATTGACTCTCCCAAGTTAGGATCTCTGAAATGGATCATAGCTAGGCTAGCTCCTTCCTCTCATATGACCACTAGTTGTAACCAAGCGCTTATCCATAAAGCGCTTCGCGATTCATGATTTCAGGGGTCTTGTGATGAGGCATCTTCACTCTCCCATGTTGCGATTTTCGAAAAGGAGGTTAGCTACTAGATATTTCCTCCATCATTTTGATGATGTGACCTTGGCTATGACCACGAGCCAACCCTTCAAGCACTTCATTAGCCTAATCAACGGTCTAGATCTCTTTTTCATCTGACGACTCAAATGTCATCACGTATTCGCATATCGCGAGCTCTTGTGTCACCTTCCTTTGACTCCTTCAATGTGAAAGTCAGCCAAACGCCAACCGCACTCCACATGTCCTTACTAACGTGCTCTGCTTGCATCCCTTTCGTAATTTTGACATTCGGGACTTCAATGAAATTAGAGTGTTTTCTTGCTATGAAAAACTCTCGGAGTGACATAATCTTCTTACGTCACTTGATGATTTATCACAAGTTGAGTAGATGCCACATGTCACTCTGATTCATGATTTGTACCTACCAAATATGTTGAATCATCTTGACACTTGTTAGTGTCTTATTGCACCATGTGTCCTTGCTGATGTAATCTTGCTGACGTGGATCTGTCAATGTGTCTTCCTCCTTGACTTCGGAGCTTCAGCTTTCGGGGTTATTTGCAGTATGTTATGTCCATCCTCCCAATCTATGATATCCTGACTTCATCTTGCACTTGATGATCATGCTCGTTCTTCTGGATCTGACGAAGGTTGGTCCTCGCACTCAGATATAACGCCTAAGATCTATTCTCCTTTTTTTCATGCTCCTCCTGTCTGAATTCATATCTGAAGGCCATCGGGAATTCAGAATGGGTAATCTAACAATTACATTTCTCTTCACTATTACGCTTCTGATCTTTCCATTCCATCATCGTTGCGCTATTGATCTTGCCACTTTCTCTTGTTTGTCATCGTCATTCCGATTCATCGTCGTGTTGATCTCTGATCTTTCCATCAATGACAACAAGCATACTCTGCCTCTATCTGTAAACATGCCAACAGGAAGTGTGGAGCTACAAAGTAGACAACAAGAGACTGATGAGAGAGAAAATTCAGATAAATGCTTGAGTGTTGAAGAGCTTAAATTAGTTACAGAGGCAAATGAATAAGGAATTGAACTCAAGACAAGAGGAAGAAGACAGGTGTCGTGAAAGAGGAGATGCTCATGGAAGAGCTGGTTCTTCTAGAAGTGCTAGCAGATCTCATGGACACCACTCACCTCCTTATTCAGGAAGAAATTTGTATGCATCAGATGATCCTGTAAGCAGCCCAAAAGTGTCTCTTGTTAGACACCAGAGAAGAAAACAAGAGATATATAGTTTTCAAGGAGAGATGAGGAATCTCAAGCCACCTTCCTTCAATGGTGAAAGAGAAAGGGAAGATGATGCCGAAGCATGGTTTCTTGGGCTCCGGAGATATTTTTAGTTGCATAACTATTCATCAAACCTAGAAGCCAGGATTGTCACCTACCATTTACACAGGAAAGATGCAGTGTGGTGGGACCAACTAAAGCAAGTGGAACATGTTAATGAAAGTAGGATCACTTGGAAACAATTCAAGAAGTACTTCCAGAAGGAGTACCTCTCAGATCATTTCTATGATAATAAAATGCAGGAGTTATTTGAACTCAGGTTGGGAATCATGACTATGGCAGAATACAAGAAGAAGTTCTTGGGATTGTTAAAGTATGTCAGGTTCATTGGTGATGAGAAAGTGAAAATATAGAGATTTCTAAGTGGATTTCCGGCCTTCTATAAGGAAAATATCAAGTATGATGAACCCAAGACCTTGACTAGGCCATTAAAAAGGCTAAATACATGTATGAGCAAGGCCAGGGAAGAGAATCCCTACAGAAATATTGGAAGGACAAGAAGAATGTGAAGTCCAACCAGAGGAGGAAAGGATTCAAAACTCCCTTCAATAGGAATGGGCCTAATAGAAATCCTCAA
Organism: Picea glauca; assembly: GCA_000966675.3. Taxonomy (NCBI): domain Eukaryota; kingdom Viridiplantae; phylum Streptophyta; class Pinopsida; order Pinales; family Pinaceae; genus Picea; species Picea glauca. The sequence continues at coordinate 715,850 of JZKD02S0083444.1, forward strand.
GATCAATATACTAAAGGGGAGTCCAAGAAGGAAGAATCCTTGGGAAAAAGGGGAAGACCACCAATCCAATGTTGGGGATGAAAGGAAGATCACCTATACAAGGATTGCCCACACAGAAAGGATAGAGTGAAGACTGTGCACAACATCCAAGAGACTACAACAGTCAGAAATATGGGAAGAATCTATGAAGCTTTAAATGATTGACAAGCAGAGTACCAGTGCAATATGATCGAGGTGGAAGGTAAGATCATAAATCATCTTGTTTCTATTTTGATTGATTCAGGAGAAGTTCATTGTTACATTGACCCTAATATAGTTGATAGATTACATTTGGAGAAAAGTAAACTTGGAAAAACAAGTTTGGTTCAATTATCCACTGGAACCAAAAGAAGAATACATGATATGGTCCGAAGTTGTTCCATAAGTCTTAATGGCGTGAATACTAGTACTGATCTAAACATCATACCATTGGGTTATTATGATATTCTGATTGGGATGGATTGGTTTTAAAAGCATCATGATGTCCTATATTGTCATAACAAGACATTTACATGTCTCAATGGAAATGGAAAACAGAGCACTGTGAAAGGAGTTCCAATACCCATCTCTGTAAGGGAGATTTTGGCCTTACAGTTGAAAAGATGTTTTAGAAAAGGATTTCAATTGTATGCAGCTCATATGGAGGAGCTAGTTGATACAAAGGGGCCAAGCCTTGAATATTTCTCGGTGCTACAGGAATTTGAAGATGTATTTCCACCAAGAAGGGAGATAGATTTCTCAATTGATTTAGTGCCAGGAGTCGCCCTAGTGTCAAAAATACCTTACAAAATGAGCACACCAGAGATAAAAGAATTACAAATGCAATTGGAGGAATTGTTGAAGAAAGGGTACATCCATCCAAGTGTTTCACCTTGGGGAGCACCAATACTTTTTGTCAAAAAGAAGGATGGAACCTCAAGGCTGTGTATTGACTTCTGATAGCTGAACAAGTACACTATAAAGAACAAGTATCTGCTACCCCGAATTGATGACCTCTTTGATCAACTAAGAGGAGAAAAGATATTTTCAAAGATTGACCTGAGGGTAGGATACCATCAGATAAGAATCAAGGAAGAAGACATTCATAAGACAGCATTTAGAACTAGGTATCGACATTATGAATTTGTAGTGGTGTCTTTCAAACTGACCAATGCACCAGTTGTATTCATGTGCTTAATGAATGGCATATCCAGAAATTATCTGGACAAGTTTTTCATAGTATTCCTGGATGACATACTTATCTATTCTAAGTCTGAAGAGGAGCATGAACATCACTTGATCCGTTGGATCTTTTAAATGATTATGGTTGAGTTTTAAACTTGCATGAATTCATTAACCATTTGAGAATTTAATGAAAGAATGAGGAAAAGAAGAGGATTATGACATTCAAATACACATATGAAGATCTGAAATAAATAAATGGCAGCAAACCATAAGAACGCAGGTTGATAACGGAGTTCGGCACAATGTTTGCCTACGTCTCTGGGCCTTTTTCCTTGTGGGGGAGGCTTCTTTATTTCTTCTCAAGTGCTCAAAATTACATCTCAGCAATGACAAAAGGCTACAAGACTGATTTGGTCTTGTTCTCCCAGATCTCTAGAACCCTGTGAAAGAAACGGCATGCAAAACTGATGCTCCAAGCTCCCAGAAACGATCCGACAGCGTTTCCACCTCAACGGCTTCCCTGCATCAAACTGACTTTGGCTTGGCTTTCCTTCAGCATAACTCTGCTCTGAATGACTGTCTTTGGCCTCAAACAAGCCTGGTTTATATAGCCTTGGAGTTGGTTTCACATCCCCAACCTCCTCCAAGAATCTGGCCTCCAAAAATGCCCAATATCCCCCAAAAATGGAGTAAATCTGCTGAAAATAGGCATAATTAATTGAAAAAAAACCAATTACTATAGAAAAACCCACTACATAACAAAAATTTGGGCCGCAACCCCCAAACCCCGGGCGCGCGCCCCTTTGGCTAGTCGCATGGGTGGCCATGTGGCCAAGCGCCAAGCGCTGGCCACCCCATATTCGCGCCTGCTCCGGGTCATGTGGCGTGTACATAGGCCCACGGGCCAACGGTATAACAACAACCCCCACGCACCTTGAGGGCTAAGCCCGGTCATATGGCGGGTATATAGGACCGTGGTCCAACAAAATCCCCGCGCGTCAGTATAATTCCGCGCCCATGGTCCAATGGAACGGTCATATGTTATGTCGAGGGCTGGGGCCTTTACCCCGCGGGTTTAAACATTGTTTTAATTTAAATAACCATTCGCCCGTTTACAAAATAAAAACCACCCGTCGGCGGCCCGGTTAGCCTGAATTACATAGATCATTCGCCTGCTGGGAGGTCGTGGGTTCGACCCCCGGCCAAGCCAGCAAACCAATTTTGTATTGCAACCAAACAACCAATGATGGGGTGCCACGTGGCAGCCCAGGATTGGGCCACGTGGCACCCTTAACAACCAATGATAACATGCCATGTGTCGGCCTATGATTAGCCCACGTGTGTGCCACATCACTTATGCCATACTGCCACATGTCCTGCTACGTCAGACTGCCACGTCACTGGATGACGTCAGCCTGCCACGTGTCACCCTGTCAATGGTGACACGTGTCACCTCAGCACTGGTCCGATCGTATGCCAAAAGTGCCAAATCTGCATGACACATGTCGTGTTCTGGTGATGCCACGTGTCCTTCGTACGGTCTGCCACGTGTCACCTTCTGGAGCCGCCACGTCAGCTGTACGTCCCTGCCACGTGGACTGTATGGACTGTACAGTCATCCCCTTTTTTTGCTTGTTTGACTTTTCGGACAGAACGCGATATCTTCTCCATACGGACTCCATTTGACGAAGTAAATATACCACCGAAATTAGGAAGACGAGACGGACGCAATGGCATAGGTTTTGTCGCATTCTGAGCACTTTCATTTTTTAGCATTTTTCAAGCCCTATCAGGCTTCTGGATCCGATTTCAGATCACACCTCCCCACAAAAAGACCTTTTGATCCCCAAAAGGTTACTGACCAGTTAACAAGCTTGGGATAGGCCACCCGGCTTGTCCTCTGTCTCTGAACTCTGTCCTGTGCACCTGTCTCATCAAGATCAGCTGTAATACAATTATGACAACTGAAAGTACATTGTTAGTCATTGCAATCCTGTTACATTTCACTAAAGCCACTATCATCCATGTACCGAACATTGCTAATGATAATATCAGAAAAACGACTGCAAATGAACTGATATACTTGAAGTATTTGCACGACATAAGTTTATCTTGAAGCAATTTATGATTAATTTTCCACTCAATAATCATGTCTTGTTCTTGCTTAAGATCTATCACTTCTCTTGAAACAATTAGTGGTTTGTCGCTTACTTGCATTGCCTTCGTTAACTATTCCATTGTTTGAAGTGTTTTACTTTCTTTAACATGATGAGCATGCACTACATAGTCATGACCTTCTTTAGTGAACTGATACTGATTCTTAGTTCTGTAGAAGATTGCTTTATGATCATACAAGTACGAACTACCTAAGACGATGCCACATTCTTTTAACGACACTACATCACAAGTTACTTCATCCACATACTTATCTGAAATTGCAAATTTAATTGTGCACTACTTTGTTATGTACATCTGATGATGATTGCTTATCCATTTAAGTGTGTAAGGCTTATGATGTGTTTGTGTTTTTAATCCCAACTTCTTAACCAGATCTTCTGAGATTAGATTTGATTGAGATCCACTATCGATTAGTGTATCTATCTTAGCGTGTCGCATTATTACTCTTATATGAAACAACTTGCTTCTACAATCAATCTCTTCACCAAAGTTACCTGTACTACCAACCAATTAAATCTTAGATTCATCACCTGAATCCGATCCCAAGTCTGTAGGCTTTGTTGTCGTTGTTGCCGTTGTTTGCGTTCCCTTCTTTCCTTTGAACCACTTTGGCCTCTTGTCGGGATGCAACTGCCAACATTTGTCCTCATCATGTCCCTCTTTCTTGCAATGTTTGCAAGAGGGTTTTCCTTCCTTCTTTGTCACGGTGTTTGCATTCTTGCCATTACCATGCTTTTTCCTCTTATCATCTTTCTTTAAAAAATACGATTCCCTTGACACACCTGCTTTCCCTGCTTCAATATATGTAGCTTGAACAGAAACCTCATCAAGGTTAGTGGGTCCAAACATGAAAATAGTGTTTCTAATATGTGCAGGCAAACCACCTATATACTTCATAAGTGTTTCTTGAGTTTGCAAAGGAATGTCTAACATTAATGCCATTTTTCTAAATCCATCGGTGTATTCTTGCACTGATTGTCCTTTTTTTAGTTTTAAAGATTGCCATTCAATGATTGCTTTTTCTTTATAACCCAAAGGATAAAATTGTTTTCTAAGTGCAGAAATAAAATTCTTCCATGATGGAAATACTTTACCCACATCTTGTG
>JZKD02S0083444.1:728137-740036 GCA_000966675.3 Picea glauca
CCCCCCCCGGTTAAAAGTAGAATGGTCGGGGGGGGTCCGGAATGCGCTATACACTGTAGATCTTGGCACCTATATTAGAACCATCGAGATGTGCAAGAAACATAAGCTCGGAGTGGGGAAGTATGTACTTGGGGAAAAACTTAGGATATAGAGCATTTTATGGGTTTTTTCCAATTTTTCACATAGACACCACCAAGGGGACATCAACTAAACTATTCTTAGGCAAAGGGGACATGGGGTAGCATTTTCATCAATCTGGTTACATGGGTGGTGAAACAAATGAAGCAACTAACCTACTTGCTAACCTATCTTCCTAGGAAAATTAACCCAGATTAAACTGTTGGGTTAAGAAATTACTCTACCTAAGGGCTATCTGACCAAGATTAGACAGTCTGGTCAGATTTATTCACTGATCTAACCTAAGGGCTATCTGACTAGGATTAGATAGTCTGGTCAGATTTATTCACTAATATAGCAACATTAAATTTAAAAAGAACTTGGCCATGCTTGAAAGGTATGGCCAAGTTACTATTATTGCATGGGGCTCTTCTTTTCAATTCTTTTATGCCCTCTTTTCTTTTTCTTTTCTTTTTTCTTTTTTTTTTTCCTTTTCTTTTTCTTTTTCCTTTTTCCTTTTCATTTTATTTTTTCAAATTATTTACAGAATGAAAAATCATTTGTCCCTTTTCATTTTCTTTTTTCAAATTATTTGCAGAATGAAAAATCATTTGTCAATAAAGACACTAGATACAGATAATATCCAAGTCATCATTTGATTCCCATAATTTGTGGGGTGATAACAGCGGCTCCACCTGGGGATGGTACTTGCCTTGTTAAGTGCCAAGAATCCTGGTTCCTGTCATTCTGAACATATCTGCCTAGTAGCCTTCATTTGTCTTATTCTCAAAACTTGGAAAACAATGTTCAGCATCTTAGGGCCTTCTCTTCGGGCTTCAACCAACTGACTAATGTTTCCCACTCAGAAAATGTGAGTGGAAAAATGAAAATTAAACTGGTATGTACAATGGAGAGTGAGTTCTTCAAATCTTTTACTTAGGTGGGACATAATGTTTCAGCATTCTGTCATTCACAGGTGCTCCTGGCAGATCTGACCCATTGGCGTTGTTTAGCAAGAAAGCATTGTTTCCTCTGAAAGCTTGGATCATGTAAGGACCTGTCCACAGGTTGTCAAATTTACCATGCTTTCCCTTGTCCTCATTCCTGGTGTCGCATCTCAACACCAGATCTCCCAGCTCAAAATCATCTTCCTTGGTTTGTTTGTCAAAGATCTTTTTGATGTTTTCTTAGATGACCTGTGTTTTGTTGAAAACTTCTTCTCTAGTCTGTTGCAAATGGATCATCTGGTTGATTCTTCTCTGTGAGTCATTTGGCTCAGCTTGCACCTCTTGAAGTAATTTCATGACAGGGAATCCCAAAGAAGTAGGGAAAACTGCCTCTATACCATAGACCAGCTGGTAAGGTGACATACCAATTGACCTTTTGGTGGTCAATCTATCTGCCTATAAAGAAAATACCAACTTATCGTGCCATGATTTTTTATTTTCCTGCAATGTTTTCTTGATGATATTTACCAAAGTTTTGTTTGAACACTCCGTCAACCCATTCCCCTGGGGGTTGTAGGCTGTGGAATGCCCCAAACCAATGTGATACCGGTTGCAGAAATCTATGAGTTTCTTCGATCGAAAGGCATCTACATTGTCAGTGATAATCTTTCTAGGACAACCAAAACGAGATAAAATATTGTTTTCAAGAAATTTGATAATTACTGAGTCAATGGCTTGCCTACTTGGTACTGCCTCGATCCACTTGGTGAAATAATCGGTGGGAGTGAGGATCCACCTGTGTTGGCCTGAAGAAGGAGGGTGAATTTCTCCAATGAAATTGAGCCCCCATTGCTGGAAAGGGGCCTCAACTGATATAGGTTTCAGAGGTAAAGGAAGGAGTTTCCTTTTGCCTTCAAACAGTTGACACTAGTGACATGCTGTTACTTTCTGATGTACATCTGCAAACAGGGTGGGCCAGTAAAAACCAGCTCTGAGTATTTTGTTGGTTGTAACCTTCCAGTTCAAATGGCCACCACATTCTCCTGCATGAAACTCCTGTAACACTTTATCAGCTTCATCTTTCAGTAAATAATTTAAAAGAATACCTACAGAGTCTTTCCAATATAAATTTCCTTCCAAAATACAGAATTTCAAAGCCTTCAACTTCAAAAATCTAGCTTTAGTCTTAGTTAAACCAGGGGGAGCTTGTAAATTTTGTAAAACGAATATAAGGTCTGCATACCATGGAGAGTTTAGAAATACCTCTCTAACGTTTGGAGTCGCCATCCCACCCTGTTCATCTGCAACATCTAGAAAATTAATGTCAAGAGCCTAGAAGTTAGATTCAGCCATTAATTTAGCAAGGCCTTGGCCTTTGATTAGTTTTGTGGGATTAATCTCTATATCGTATTCTAAGATTACAGCAATCCATTTTCCCCTTCTTCCATCAGGGTTGTCCTGTGTTAGAATATCCTTTACTACCGGGCTTGGAACATAAGCTATGGTGTGTGAATGGAGAATGTAGACCCTAAAGTCCTTTATGGCCTTTACCAAAGAAAAAGCTTGCTTCTCCATGATATTGTAGTTCAAGGCAACATCTCTTAAATATTTGCTGAAGAAATCTATGGGTTGTTCATACCCTTCACTGTTCTTCTGCCGTAATACCGCTGCTATAGTATGTTCAGAGGCGAAAGAAAAAAGATAGAAATCTTTAGTGAAATCGGGACTGATCAAAACTGGGGCTTCTGTGAGTGCTCGTTTGACTTGTTCAAAGGATTGTCTGGACTCAGAGTTCCATTTTATTTTTACGTCCTTTTTAAGCATGTTTGTAATGTTGCGTAGGAGTTCGGCCAGATTGGGAATGAATCTTCGTAGAAAGTTAATCTGCGCTATAAAAGACTGTAGTTCTTTGAGGTTTCTGGGGTGTTCTAAGTTTAGTATGGCTTCGATTCTGCTGGGGTCTATCCTGATTCCATCTTTAGAGATGATGTGTCCCAGCAGTTTGCCTTCTTCTAACCCAAAAAGACACTTCTTAGTATTTAAAGAAATCCCAAACCTTCTACATTTCTCAAAGACTCGTCTAAGGTGTCGCAGGTGTTCATCATCAGATTTAGAAAACAGAGTCACATCATCTAAGTAAACGACAATAAACTTACCCGATTCTTCCACGAAGGCGATATCCATGGCCCTCTGAAACGTGGCTTCTGCATTCATCAGATCGAAAGGCATTTTCATGTACATGAAAGTGCCCCATGGTGTGGTAAAAGCGGTTTTATCTTGATTGTCCAGATGAACTAGGACCTGGTTGTAGCCTGAGAAACCATCTAACAGAGGTATCCTACTGGACCCAACCACTCTTTGCAAGAGGTGGTCCATTTTTGGCAATGGATAATTATCTTTCAGGGATACTTTGTTCAGATTTCAAAAATCAATACAGAGCCTGATTTCCCTGGTTTTCTTCTGTGTAGGGACTAAATTAGAGACCCACTTGGAGAAACGTAGTGGTATTATGATCTTGGCATCATACATTTTCTTGATTTCTTTTTCTATTAGAGGGAGCAACTTAGGATTTATCCTCCTAAGTTTCTGTCTAAATGGTTTTTGGTCTTCCTTTATGGGAATCCTGTGTTGTATGATGTTGGTATCATAGGCTTTCAAATCTTCATAGCCCCAGGAAAAAACGTCTGAATATTCTTTGAACAGCTCAATGTATTTAAGCTTTTGTTCTGAGGGTATTGATTTGGATAGTTTGACCATCCTAGGCTTCTCCTCAGTTCCTATATTACAGTCCTCTACTTCTTGTCCATGGGCTTCTATTTTTGGTTTCTTAGCTACATCGTTACTGTCAAACAGATCTTCTAAAGGAACAAGCCCTCTAGGTAAAACATTGCTTTTCAATTGTAAGACATCAACGTCCATTTCGTCATCCCCTAACTCTCTGGAATCTACTAAATCTACTCCTGAATATACAGTATTCACACTATCTATTTCAAACTCAGAATTATTTACATTCTCATCTTCATTTTCTAAATCTATATTTGTACATTCAAAATCATTCTTGCATTGCAGAAAATCCTCTATTTGATCATCATTTCCAAACACTTTCCAGTACCTGATATTATCGGGAACCGTTGGTCTGCATTTCACCTCAATAGTGTATGGGCGAGTTTGGTGGAAAGGAATCGTGCAGGAGGCTGCTGACGTAGCCAATCCGTTGGCCAGAATATTCTGTCCTCTCAGCATTACCTGCAAGTCAACCTCATCAAAACACTTCAAAGCATCAAGAACAACATTCTTGTAGGCTCTAAGGCACGGGTGTTTAGCAGCATACTCACCTTTAATTTGCTTGATTATTAATTAAGAGTCGCCCCTTACCATTATTTGCTTAGCACCAACTTTTTTCAACAGCTTCAAACCGAGCATTAAAGCTTCATACTCGGCAACATTGTTAGTGCACTGGAAATTTAATTTGTAGGAATGATTTTCAGAATACCTGTTTCGATGATTATGCAGCCAGACTCCAGCTCCTGCTCCTTCTTTACTCACCGCTCCATCAAAATCCATGCTCCAGAAATCAGCAGGGAAATCTTCACTGATTACATTTTTCATCTTTGATACCTCACCGATTTCTGGACCTTCACCTTGATTAGATACATCTTCCATCAGCTGAGTAACTTTCTCTTTCGTATCACCATCATTGTACAAGATGAACGAATCTAAATCGGAATGTGCAGAGTAAAGGGGGTAATTGTGCGGTTTTTCCTGACTACTGACCATGTACTTCATCAGTGTTTCCCTGTATAACCTCCTCTATTGTCCGAACATTGGGATAGTGGCATAAGACATATCCAGCTGCATGGTTCCTTTCAACTTAGCTCCCCAAGACTGGGATAGCAACATTCCATACTTAGGCGAGATGTCTGCAACCACCACGTCCATTACCATGCTTTTTGAAGGGATCTGAACCAGGGTGATGCATAGGTCTTTTATCAAACCAATACATTTGACCTTGCTGGAGTCGAATGAATGTAAATCCTTGTATGGTCTGGTGACCTCCAGTCCCAGTTTTTCCATTACTGCTTTAGGCATCAGATTATGTGAGGCACCTGAGTCCAGCATGGTGTTATGCAATATCAAGTCGTGTATGTTTAAACTAATGTAAAAGGGAGCTACATCACCGGTATCGTCTCGACCGTCTACTTCAAGTCCGAAAAGGAGTTCGGGATGATCGTCAATAAGGTTCAAAGTGTCTGAATGAGTCACTGATCCAATAGTCAAGGCTTTGGTGCCTATGTCAGGTTCAATGGCCAGTACTTTTATTACCTGTGAACGATACCCATATCTGTTCATCAACTCTGTAAGTGGGATGGGAATTTTTATTTTTGCCAATTCCCCTTCAAGGCTAAAGGGTGTAAGAGCTCTGCCTTGGCTCATAGGTTCTGATTTGTTCGTCATTTTCTTTGGCTCAGATGTACTCGGTGGGTTAACTTGTGAAGCCTTAGGTTGTGATGGTCTTTTTAAGATAGTGATGTTTTTCTTCAAAGGAGTGTCGGTTTTACTTTTATCAGAAATATTCTCAGAAGTAGTCTTCTCAGAAGTCTTCTCAGGAGTCTTCTCAGTAGAAGGTTCAGGGATTTTCTTGGTTTCGACTGTCTTCTGTGTTTCGGTCGTCTTCTTGGAAGAAGTCCCTTTTGTCTTCTTACTACGCAGATTTTACTGCCGATGTACTTCCAGAATAGCATTCTCAAAGGCCTGTTTTTCCACATCTTCGGCTTCTTCACTTACCTTTGTTTGATTTAGCAGAAAGAGTTCCTGCTCTTTCTGAGTAAGGAAAATGGCCTCGTTGTCGTGAATGCCCATAAGGTTGATGTGAGTGTCCTCCAATTCTTCAATCACTTCTCCCCCTTCATCAGCATAGTTTTCTTGCAGGGGAGGTCTAATCTGCTAATCTGGGCCTCTCTGCTCTCTTTGATCCCGAGGATATCTCTGTCTAATCTGAGGAGGATTTCTCCTAAAATTGGAGTTCCGAATCGGAGGTGCAGGTGTGTTGTCTCTCGGAGGATTTCTGTCTGACACATTCACTCTTTCCAGCAAGAGTTCCAAATTTCTGACCACAGAATCCCATTTGGAATCAGTGGTTGATGTGGAAGGTTCTTCTTTGATCGTGACTCTCCTTTCTGACCTTTGGCGGGCCCTTTTCGCCAACAGATTGGCCTCCACACTAATAGCACTTTTCTACATGTCTTCTAGGGTGGCAGCATTTCTTTCTCTTAACTGGTAAGACATGTCAGCATCAAATCCATCCGGGAATTTAATCAACGCCAAACCCTGTGGAGGTTTGATTTCAGTTGGGATTGCATTATACAGGTTGTTAAAGCGGGTGCAATAATATTGTACCATCTCACCTTGATTTCTTTTTATATTTTCGTATTCTGACAGTATTTGGAGAGGGTTTTTCTTTACATCCCATCTATCAAGAAAAATTCTTTGGAAGGCAACGAGGTCAGGAGCTGAGGTGGTAGGTAAAGCTTGGAACCATTTCTTGACGTCTCCTGTCAGACTCTAGGCAAACAGTCGCATTTGAACATCGGCCTTGTCAACTTCTTGCAAGTCGAAATAATCATTCATCTTATCCACATGTTGTTGGGCGTTCAAAGGTCCAGTTGCATCGAACTGTGGAAGTCTTGTTTGGTAGTCTTGGGGCATGGCATGTAGTGGTGCAGCCAACACCAAAGGAGCATATTGGGCTGCCATGATGGGTGGATGAGGTGGAACGACAATCTGGATGGTCGGAGAGATAATGACTGATGACAATGATGAGGAGGGACTGGGCGGTACTGAGGTAGGGATTTGTAGTTTATTTGTGGGAGACAAGATTTCGGGGGTTCGGGGTTGCAACACAGTTGGGTCAAAGATGAGTCTAGACACAAAAGTTTCAGACCGCGTTCTAACCAGGCTTCGTTGTGGAAAGGGATCAAGATCAAGGTTTTGAGAGATATCTGGTTCTCCGAAAAAGGAAGGAGACTTATGCAGGGAAGTATGACTCCCTGAGCCGACAGCCGAGGCCTTTCACCTGAGCAAATGTTCGGGGTTATCTATCACTATTGAAAATTCTAGGTCGGGATGAGATCGAGTGTGAACTTTCTTGGGAGCCAGAACTATTTTTGGTTTTTATATATATACTTTTTTTTTAATTTTATGAGTATGAAAATAATATGTACAAAGTTTGATCAACCTCTAACATTACTTTATTCTCAAAATCAAACGCTCTTTCGGGGAAAAGAAAAAATTGAAATTGTCAATTTTTAGTTCGTCCCCAGTGGAGTCGCCATTATGTTAGCACTTGGTAAATTTCCTAGAGGTTGAGAAAGAAGAAATCCACAAAGGTAACTTTATCCAACCACTTTTAAAGATGGGAATCTAGCCCTTCCAGCTTCAGAGAGGGATCTCTCTATATGATTTAGCTTTGTTTTCTAACTTCAGATATTAGGCTAGGTAAAGGAACAGGTAGGTTTTATAATAAAGTGTTTTGAAATTGGTTCAGACAGTCTACACATCCATTGGGCTATGGGGTCTATGTTTAGTTAGATAATAGATACAACCAGAAACGCCAAAAGAAGACTTCCACAAGGCGAGATAATGAACTCACTGGATCTTTTAATAATTTAAATGATGGACAGAAAAAAAGATAAGAAAGATAACTTCAACTAACAAGCAGTTAAGAATTTCTTAATCGAAGATATCAGAGGATAAACATTAAAATCTTTAGAATCGGAAACAAGGGATCAAAGATAAATCCTACAACATTACGTTATTCTTAAACATTAGTTCCAGAAAACAAAATGATTACGGAGAAAAAAAAACATTTAACTTAGAAAATCAACATCACCAGTGAACACACGCAAGAATCCTATAAAAGTGCCTCCTCTTTATTAATGGTAGATCTCTTCAAAATAGTACAATTTGATAGCAATAGGGTGTGCGAATCAACAACCCTCAATACTTCTAGAGTTGAAGTATTTATAATTCAAAGTACAAATGTTCCTGTCATAACTGATCATGAAGTGCTCATTCTATTTTTAGTCTAACTAATTTAACTAATCAAAAACTATTTGATGTCTCAGTACAAATGCATGCGAAATTTCTCGGGTAGGCCATTGGCGAGGTGCCTTCACAACCTCTTCTGACTAGACAGGTGACTGGATTGTGACAGCTCATCTGCTAATCTAGTAGATCACAAAGTTCTTCCCATTTGAGGTGACTTCGCACTGTGACTTTAAGTAATCTCCGATACACTTCATCCATGTCTGTATACTTAGCAAATGTAGGCTTAATGAGGAATATGTATCGAATCTTGTGTTGGATACTAATATCCAACTGCAGGGCATCCATGAATGCTTTGCCTGTGATGCTCCCTTGTATCCTTGCAAACTTGGAACTATCCTTAGACACTTCAGCCAATCTCTTCTTGTAATTAGGGAGTGTCATTAGTTTGTCATTAATGACCTTCAGACCAGGTAGGCCTTTCTTTTGGAGAGCATCTATCTTATTGAAGAACTTCTGTACTCCTTGATCCATGACTTGAACCTTTTTCTCAAGCTGAAGCATTAGACTTCTCTTGGTTAAAACCATTTTTACTTCAAGTATAGTCTATGTTCTGTCCTCAATATTTAGTTCTTCTAGTTCCTCTCTGGTCTTGGAGTTCAAGAACCTGATGATATCATTTGCTTGTGCGGGCATGTCTCCTAGTTCCACTATGATTTTCTCAACAGCCTGTTTTCTCCTCTACAACAACACATTTTGTTCAAACATGATTTGAATCATTGGTCAGATTTCATTTATGGACTTGGTGATGTCTGTCCATACATTCTCTTTGACCTCGGCCAAATTTTTCCCTACCATTGTTTGCTTTTGGAGCTGTTGTAACTCCTTCCTGAGATGCTCATTTACCTGTTTTTCTTTGGATAGGCTTGTCTGGAAGGAAGCTTTGAGCTCTTGGAGGTTCTCCGCTTCTTTCGTAAGCCTGTTAATTTCTGTCTCTTACAGGTTCATCTTCTCCATGGACTTGGCCAGGTCTGTTGTTCCTTCTGGTAGTGACACTGGTGTTGCAGATGGTATCGTTGTCATTGTATTTGTGCTTGCTCCTAAGATAGGAATAGCCCTCAATGGAATGACTTCCATTGGTTTCATCTACTCTTTCTCTTTCAGTAATATTTCCATCTCAGCCTCCATCTCTTTGAGCTGAGCATTTTGCTCCATGAGCAACTTTAGCATCTCATCCTTCTCACCTTCTTTCTCTGCTATCTCCTTCGCCTGTGAGTTCTCTGTGGGAGGGAGCTTCAGTTGTTTTCTTAAGGATGCAATGTCTGCATTTTTCTTCTTTATCATCTCTTCTGCCCCTTTGACGTTTGTAGGGTCATAGCCGATCTTGACGACTAGCTCCTCCAACGTCTTGATTCTGTTGTCTTTTGCGAAAGATGATATTTTCTCCAGCTTGAGTTGAGTCTGAGCATTGTTCAATGATACCTGAAATTTTGTTGTAGAAGCTTAAGCGTGTGCCAATGTGTGGAAAACCATCTCCCCTGTTTGTTTTTGCAGCTCCATCTGATCTGCTGGATGCACGTCCTTCGCCTGGAATTCGAAGGTGGCTCTTTTGTAGTCTGAGATAACCTTGGGATCCGGTACCTATGCTTGGAGGTAAGCCATGTGCATTCTACCCTTTTCTGTGTCGAATGCCGAAAGAAGCCTATGTTGAGCTATGGATGACTTCTTCTGAAACTGTGCATAAGTACTACTAGTGAGGGTCTGGTTCTTCTTCTTGATCAATTCATACTTTTCAAAAATGCCCAACTTGGGCCCAGTCTTGCTTGGCTGAGTATCTAGGGGAGAATCTGTGGATTTCTTCGGTATTGCTGTTGTGATTGCCTTATGCTGGCTTGAACCGAAAGGTGGAATGACCGGCTTGACCCCTATGGTAGCTACTGTGGTAGGCAGGACTTCTTGTTCTACTGTCGCGCCAGGCGTTGAGACTGTCTTTGGCCTCTTGGTGTGCATTTGGAACTCCTCTGATGACACCTCTATTACAGGAGGAGATGACTCCTATCGTGGCCTCTTCTCCTTGGGGACCTGGGGTGTGGTAGTGGGTGGCACACTCGTCAAGGGTACCTATTGTTCCACTTCAACTTGTTGTTCCACATCAGCCAAAGTGTCAGGCACCCACACTGTCTGATTTGCAAATTTTTCAATCTCCGGCTTGGATTCATGAGCATACGGGATATTCTTATTTTTTACCCTCATTTCTGAAATGATCCTGCATGGATCATAGTGCCATGTGAAACTCGTAAATAATTTCATCTCCGTCAACATTCTGTCAGCTTCTTCCTCGGTGCCTCAACTATTGCAGATGAAAGAACCAATCTTCCCCTTGATTCTCAATTGCTACTTCTTCTTCAAGGAAACAAAATGAATGTCATCTCAATTCATTATCTTCCTAATATATTCTAATGCAAAAATCCTTACCGGCACATATTGAGGTAGTTTGTAAGGTGCCAATTCGCACCCAAAAACTCTGATTTCGGTGTGGTTCTGATATAAGTACCAGTCTCCTGTCTTTGCATTGTCTGAGAGATGCAGAATTCTCTGGACTCCATCGTTTATTCGTGGCTCAGGCCTGCCACTCAACATGCTTACCACCGGGTGGTAAAATTGATCAATGAAAGCTTTGAAGTCGTATTCAGTAGAGTTACGCTTCAAAAGAGAAGTCCATGTTGTGACTGGTTGGGGCCTTCCGTCTGCGTTTATCTTCTGCATGGAGAAACTAAATTTGTCGGCTTGAAAGTAAATGAACATGTACGCCAGTATGGAAGAATATATGAACATTCCCTCTGTGGCAAAATTCACGAATTGTTCGTGAATATTATTGGCCAAGAAGGTGTTGTAGTTGAACTACGTTGTGGGCTTTTCATCATTTGAGAAAATGGACAGAAAACCCAGGATGGGCTCATTTACCCATTGGTCAGAATATTAACCAAGCAGGGCACAAAGGGAAGAAATGATTTGGTTTCCTTTGGTGGAGAACATGGATGAAGGGTAAGGGGGATTTGTGGAAGGGAATTGAGCGGAAGTGGGGAGGAAAAGCTTGAATATCTGAGCTCTCTGAGGAAAGGTCATTTTCTGATATAACTCAGTGAGGATTTCTAAATTGAAAGGGGATGCAGATTCAGCACGGGGAATTTGCATCATCTGGTCAATGTCTTCGGGAGTGATGAAGAAGAGGATGTCTCCAGATGAAGAGACGATGGCCCTCTGGTCGGGAATATAGTGGGCTTGGCATTTCAGCATGAATTCAGGAAAGTGATATATCTGGGGGAAAAGGCACAGGGGAAAATTGGACTTCCAGAGTCCAATTTCATCGCTCTGGTCCAAAAACACATCCCAGAGCCATGTCTGGAGGTATGAAAAATAGAAGTCGCAAATGGTATCTGCGATCAATCCATCTTTATCGACCAACGGGATTTTGTCCAAATTGATAGGAGGAGGAAGAAAAGGATTCTCTTCTCCTTCCACTGGTCTTGGCTTTGGCGCCATCTCTGCAACAGTACCTGCAATAAACAATATGTTAGTGGGGTCTACTGGTTGTGGAGGAAAGCGATGGGAAAGCAATGGAGGAATAATGGGTAAGTTTTCTGGCGTGATGGACGAATAATGAAAGAGAGCGGCGTAATGGTAGTTTTATTCAAAACTGGGGTCGGTTGGACGCGGGAGACAGGTCAGCAGGATAACGGGTATGTTATCCTGTAATAAATGGACAACAGGCCACTTGGGATGAGGTGGCA
>JZKD02S0083444.1:740708-755362 GCA_000966675.3 Picea glauca
CCCCCCCCGGTTAAAAGTAGAATGGTCGGGGGGGGTCCGGAATGCGCTATACACTGTAGATCTTGGCACCTATATTAGAACCATCGAGATGTGCAAGAAACATAAGCTCGGAGTGGGGAAGTATGTACTTGGGGAAAAACTTAGGATATAGAGCATTTTATGGGTTTTTTCCAATTTTTCACATAGACACCACCAAGGGGACATCAACTAAACTATTCTTAGGCAAAGGGGACATGGGGTAGCATTTTCATCAATCTGGTTACATGGGTGGTGAAACAAATGAAGCAACTAACCTACTTGCTAACCTATCTTCCTAGGACAATTAACCCAGATTAAACTGTTGGGTTAAGAAATTACTCTACCTAAGGGCTATCTGACCAGGATTAGACAGTCTTGTCATATTTATTCACTGATCTAACCTAAGGGCTATCTGACCAGGATTAGACAGTCTGGTCAGATTTATTCACTGATATAGCAACATTAAATTTAAAAAGAACTTGGCCATGCTTGAAAGGTATGGCCAAATTACTATTATTGCATGGGGCTCTTCTTTTCAATTCTTTTATGCCCTCTTTTCTTTTTCTTTTTTTTTTTCTTTTTATTTTTCCTTTTCTTTTTCTTTTACCTTTTTCCTTTTCATTTTCTTTTTTCAAATTATTTGCAGAATGAAAAATCATTTGTCAATAAAGACACTAGATACAGATAATATCCAAGTCATCATTTAATTCCCATAATTTATGGGGTGATAACAGCCGGGAATGAAGAAGGATGTTGCTGATTACATCTCTCTATGTATGGAATGTCAGAAGGTGAAGGCTGAGAATAGGCACCCAACAAGTTTGTTGCAGCCATTTCCAATTCCAGCAAAGAAATGGGAAGTGATCACCATGGATTTCATCACAGGATTACCCAGAACGAATAAGCAACATGATTCAATCATGGTGGTGGTTGACAAATTAACAAAGGTTGCTCATTTTGTGCTTGTGAAGACAACACATACATCAGTTAATATTGCAGAAATTTTCATGAAGGAAATAGCTAGGTTGCATGGGATACCTAGGACAATTGTCTCGGACAGAGACATGAAGTTTAACTCCAATTTCTGGAGGGGATTGTTTAAAGGATTTGGCACAAATCTAAAGTTTAGCACAACATATCATCCCCAGACAGATGGGAAAACAAAGAGGGTAAATTGAATAATTGAATACATTCTGAGAATGTATGTGATGGATAAGCCATCTAAGTGGGAAGATTACTTACACTTGGTTGAGTTTGCATATAACAATGGGTATCAAGCTTAATTGAAAATGAGCCCATTTGAAGCCTTGTATGGTAGGAAATGCAATACTCCAGTGAGATAGGACAACCCCACAGACATTGTGGTACTTGGGTTGGAGTTGCTAAAGGACATGGAAGAGCAGGTGGTCAAGATTAAGCAGAATATAAAGGCAACTCAAGATAGACAAAAAGTT
The DNA here is from genome assembly GCA_000966675.3 of Picea glauca. Classification (NCBI taxonomy): domain Eukaryota; kingdom Viridiplantae; phylum Streptophyta; class Pinopsida; order Pinales; family Pinaceae; genus Picea; species Picea glauca. The sequence continues at coordinate 742,181 of JZKD02S0083444.1, forward strand.
TATGCAAACAAGAACATGATAGTTAGATAATTTAAAGTAGGGGAGCATGTACTTTTGAAAGTTAACCCCAAGAAAATCTCTTTGAAATTGGGTAGTTGTACAAAGCTAGCAACCAGATTCTGTGGTCCATTTGAAATATTGGACATAATAGGGTCGGTTGCATACATGCTTGCATTGCCTGCTTCCATGAATGTGCATAATGTATTTCATGTATATTTACTAAAGAAATGTACATGATCCTAACCATGTTATTTATTGGCATCTGATTCAGGTAGAGACGGAGGGAGACTTTCAGGTTCAGCCAGTGCAGGTATTGGACAAAAAAGTCAAAATGCTTCGGAATCGAGTTATAGAACTGGTAAAAGTTCAGTGGACCTACTACGGTCCTGAAGATGCTACTTGGGAGCATGAAGATGCCATGCAGGTAGAGTACCCATATCTTTTTGAATAAATTTTAGATTTTGATCTTTGTTTTGTATTTGCACTAAGGACAGTGCCAAAATAAGGGGGAGGGGATGTAACACCCTAGGTTTTTGAACCCCCATTTTAAATAATGTATTGTTACAATGCTGAGAGGCTAGAGTGCCCAAAAAATTATTGAATGACTGATATGCCAAAGAAATGTAATTTTTTGATCATTAATAATAATAAATACATCGCTCACTGCTAGACTAATAAGGACTAGAGTTATAGGGGGATACAATTCCACAAGAGAGGGAGCTTGAGGGACTAGGTGTTTATTCGTATTTTTCTTATCACCCTTTTTGTCTAAGGGAGGGGATAGGTTACGTGAACTTCTTGGGGAAGGCTAGGAGGTTCTTGTTTTCCCCATGAGGTTACTTAAACCTGCCTATGGTTTGATGGGGGGGTTCGACTAATGACTTGTTCATTGTTTTCCCATTCACACACTCATTTCTTCCCTTGTGAACTCCTTGACCCATTCATCGACCCATCCTCACCTATGTCTTGGCTTGGCAAAGGAAACGAAGTTGCTGAAGAACTTAGCCACAAGATAGTTGGTTGTAGTGGTTGCTGGTGTGATCCAACCATGACCTGGGGCCTGCATGTCTGAAATGCATTGGCCTATGCCCTGTTTTGCTCACAACATTCCATCATTGAGATTCTGAACCATTTGTGATGGAAGCCCTGGAAGGAAGGAGAAAGACTGCCTAATGGAATGCGTGGCAAAAAAGGGTGGAGGTCCATTCTCTCAAGTGGAACAGGCTAGGTAGAAGAGAGATGGGTACTTGGATTGTTGTGGGTGTCAGGAAACCTGTGAGAGCTTGAGATATGACTGGTTTGGGAACCCAATTACACTCTGGAACCATCCTTGTGGATTCATATCCCTAGCTCGAGGGTGACACTGCTGTTGATATTTGGAGCAATGGTGTCTACAGTTGGGTGGAATGTCCTTGGTCTCCATCCAGTCAATGTTGTCTTTCATAAAGATAAGTGCTCTATGTCACGATATTACTAGTTGTGTTTGAATGAATTCTGCTGTGTAATTTAATTATCATTTACATGTATATGAATGTATTTCCATTGTGTATATTTAATTAATGTTTAACATAACCTTTAGATTATGCATGCTTGTTGGATATTATTGTGCATGTAGTTAAATATGTTATTTTATGCATCCTTAATAAGAAAACAAGGTATCAATATGATAAATAAGTTTGTGGGAGGGCTTATAGGTAGCATACCCTGACCTGTGGCTGGCTGGGTATGTTACACCTGGTTTCTTCGAATGACCCTTCTTGGTCAAGTCTTCGCCACAACGGTGGTGGAGGTGGCTCCAAAGTAACCGGCCGCAGGCCCTGAAACCTTCATGACACCAGGGCTATTGATATTCCACTTTGTGAAATGATCAACTGACACAGTAAGGCTTGACTAGCGTTGAACACAAAGCACAAACTAAATTTTTTCCTAAATACAAATCAAGCAGTCGAATATCTAGTAGGAAGGAAAGTTATGCCAATCAACACTAGAGAAACTAACTGTTGTAAGTGAAACTCGAACATGGAAGCACCCTCCAGGTATACTCTGCAAAGTGTGATCCAATGTCTACCCTAGGTACCACGGTATACCCCCACATTCACATGTGTAAGTCTGTAAAATATGAGAAACTAGGTTTCTAGCTCGCAATCAGTTACCAGCCAGGTACAGTCGATAGTCAAGCAGTTCGTAATGAGTAGGATAACAAGTCTGAACCCTTAAAGGGTATTGAAAGCAAATAGTCTTGAATACAACATAGGATCTCGAACATATTTGAGGTCCACGAAGCTCCGTAGGAAATTGAAGTCGGTATTGTTCCCGAGAAATACCCTCAATATACAATCCCCACTATGTTCATTCCAGCTTTGGAGGGGTTATCTCCGCTACCTTTCCTCACAAGACATCGTGTTTATCCCCTGCATTAGAGGGGGGTCCCAGATAACTCTTACGACACTGGAATTAAAGAACTCCCTAACTCAAACTCCATTGTTTGATTTAACATGGTCTTGAAGAGTTTCCTCTTCACACCTAATTCAAGGCCCTAAAACCCTAAACTAGTTTGTGAACCCTACAAACAGAAAAGTCTAATGTATTTTAGATTAGGCATTATTTTTAAGGCTTGATTTACTCAAAATTTATGGTAGTGAAACTAATGGTGTTATAAAGAGACGAATAAGGAGGAGAAAATTAAATCACTTGAAAGAAAAATTACTTCGAATTTAAAAGCAAAGCTTGTAACTAACTCTTTGTAACTCAACTTTTCTAACTGATATTTCAAGATCTTATAAAGAAAACCTAAAACTTGCTTTCACTTGACTACAAACTACTTATGTTTCAATAAATCACAAAGAACTTGAAAATAAAGACTCTTTTTCCTTTTTGCAAATAACAACTTTAACTACTTCACCAAACTAAATGTAGGAAAATGATTTTTTATTTTTTTTTCAACCGCTTTAAAGAGAAAGAACTAAAGTAAAACTTTTCTTTTTTCAAAGAAAGTAAAAATGGATAAAAAGAAAATTGAAACAAGACTGGTAAATACCTTCAGCCCATTGCAGATCACAGGGATTCAACCAAGAAACCAAAAAGGAAGATCTAAGACTCGAAAACTTTCTTAAAACCTTTAAAAGAAAACACAAGAAAACTAAGGAAACAAGTAAACTAGAACCTATACCCAAGCTATGGCCATAGACAGAGACTCTGGCTGATTCAAGAAAGCCCTAAGAAGTGTGAACTTCTATCAGAAAAGAAGAAAACTCCCTCTTTTTAAAAAAACTTTCATGAAACAGAGACACGTGTTCTTGTATCAGCAGCATGTGTATGTATGTGGGTTGTTTATTGTGCATAGCACGTATGTACATGGGATGACCCAAGACAGGGCATGTACACCTCTATGTATTTTCAAAAATAAAAATACAAGGCAGACTTACAGGGCAGGGACAACTGGTATGCACCTTGGAGGTGACCAGAACCCCTTGACAGAATCAGTAAACTTGACTGAAACTCGAAAGGAAAGAAAACCAATTAGTCAACCCAAAACCCCCTAAAAAACCCTAGAGAGATCCCCAGTATGGTCACAAGTTCTGCTAGCAAGAAAATCCCCCCTTTAACTATACTAGGGTTTAAGATATAGACAGAGCGAATGACCGTCTAAAAGTCAATCTAATTTCTACTCTACCCCAAAAACACCAAAACGAACAAAAAGAAAGCAATAGAAGATAATATCAGTAACTGTACCTTTTATCCCATGTCTAGTGATGATCTCCTCAAGCTCTATAGTTCCAAATACTGCAAGTCTCCTCCCAAGGCTGACCTGCATCCAAAAATAGGAAAACAAGGACTACAAGCATGCTACTTCTATTCATGAGTTAGGGTTAGATATCAAATTCTATGTATAAATCAAAGAAAATACACAAAACATCATCATTTGGGATAGGCAAAAGAGATTCTTTTATTCATCAAATAAAGACTGAAACTTACAATCAATGTCGACAACCGTTCCATGAACCTGGTCCTAGCTCCTCTTTACAATACTCCAAGTGAACCTTCAATAGGCCTCTTCTCTCAATATTATGATCACCTCAAGGGAAGGGAATGCATTGAATGAAAGAAGAAGGGGTCGAAGAGGTAATGCTGAGGCAATATCTCACAAAAGGTAGCAAAAGCTTGGGAAAGGAGGGGAAGTGAAATTGGGCATAGTTTCACTGTTCTTATGCTTAGATGTGAAATCAGACCCCAAAACCTCCTTTTATATGACAAAAGGATGGTTATTTGTTTGGGTGATGGGCTATAGTGGGTGAATTGGTTGGGAAACCTCCAATAGCGTGTGAATTTCACCGAATTCATTACAACTTTTGCAAGCATAAGCGGGTTGTTTAGTGTGCAGTAAGTGTATGTATGTGAGTTTTCTAGCATGCAACAAGCATATGTACGTGGGTTGTAATGGTATAGGATGCATACATGCTCTAAAAAATGGTTTTTTAATAAGATCTCCTCAATAGTGCTTTGGCAAAATATGCAAGTAAGAGGGCCAATGCCATGTATGCACGAGTAGGGAATTTTAGGGCTATAACAATGGATAAGTTGATTGCTAACTCTATTTCAAGAATATGAATTTGATATTTTTGTTAGACCGAGTAATGCTCATGTGGAACTAGACTATTTGTCAAGGAAATAAAATGAGGAAGAACGTGAACAAGGAGAATGAGACTTCTTCAATATCAATATGTTTTTAGTACAAGAGGCATCGAGATAATTGGAAGATGTATTTTATTTCTTGTAGAATGGATAGGAATCATAGGTTTAAAATGTGGTACAAAAAATAAGTCCAATTCATAAAGCATTAAGATTCAAATTGTTTGTTGGATCCTCAAATCATACTATTTTTTGTCACTTCTTTATTCAAAATTCTCTCCATAACCTATGCTTACGAACTACCCTACACTCTATTCTACCGCTTTTTGACATGATTATCTCTCTAAGATACAAAATTTATATATCGAAGAATATCCAAGGTAAATTGTTCATTCTAACATATTTTTATTCTTCCTTATGCAAATTAGTTTAAATAGTTATTATTTTAATAAGTCACTACATAATCATAAATTCTTTTTTTTTATAGAATCATAGATTTTGTAGCAACTTAAATATATTTATGTAGCCAATAAAAAAAAATTGTAGCATAATCGTAGTTCTACATGGTTATGTGCACGCCAGGTTGAGATCATGGATTGGAGACAATTACAAATCAACACCAGATGCTCATCCACCTATCAGCCTAGATCGAGAGTCTGCCAAGTCAGCACATGAGCCAAGTCAAAGTTATATTCAATGCGCGAGCAAGTGGGAGAGTATGTAAGTTGGATCCACGCCAAATAAACATGAGGTGGAAACGATATTGAATATAAGAAATTCATGCAACATTGTAATGAGTTTCTCTATATGTGGGTTGATCAAATTCATTCCATATAGCCACGAACCTTCCAAATATAATGTTGTAAACACATATGCACTATTTTTTAGTTAGAATTGTTTTGAGGATCCATGGGTTTTGAATCTCCAATATCTCATTTGTGATGTATAAATATCAGTAATGAGAACCTCCAAAAATACATTGGATATGATATCAAATTGTTGTGTTTCTGTATGACTGATCTGAGATTAATATAAGAGCTTTGGTTACTGTTAGTTACACGTGTTGCGTGTTTTAGTTTTATAAGTTTAGTTCCATGGTTTTTCTCTAGCATCATTCACCAATCGAGGAGGTCCCCTGAGTGAGGAGTGCATTAATTATGTTTTTTTTAGTGTTATTTTAATTTCTCAGTTGTGTGGATTTGATTTATGTTATTTTATTTCTTGCATTTCATTTATGAATTATGTTCGCATCACATAGGAAGACTAATGCACATAAATTATTAGTTGAACAAATATTATTTTACTTTAGTTACTATATGATTGAAAGACTGTAACTTTCTTGCAGCTAAAAATCCAGTAGGTTAATGATTTCAAGTGTTTATAATCATTTCTGTGATTTTTCCTTAAGTCCATTTTTATTTAAATTTACATTTACTCCGTTATTTTTGTAGCTAAGTAGAAACTTTTTTTCTACAACTAAATAATAAACACTTTTGATTTTTCATAATTAATCACTTAGATACATTATAATCTAAGACATGCATATAGTTTGCGTGCACTTAATCAATTTACGATCTTCGGCTTGATGATTTAATGTAGCAGAGTTCACCTAAGTGAACTAACTGACATTTTTTACGTCATTGATAGTGAAGTGCAAAAGGGCATTAATTTTATTTTTATCATATTAAATTCATATAGGAATGAATGCATGGGAAGAGAGATGGTAAGTCGAGAGGTAAGAACTTGCATATTTGCTATAATTAGAGATGTAGTGAGTCTCTCTTCAAACATTTAAATCATGTTAAGTAGAATGCATGAATATATTTAGAGATCCTAGAGGTAGATTCAATAGCAGTAGGAGTACACCAACCAAAACTTCACCTACTCTATCACGTGGTCTTGTAAGAGCCACACCATCAACTAACCCATTTTCAGGTAGAATTACAAGAGGAGTAAGATCAAGCAATATTGTGACTGCAAAAACAAAAGGAAAAGAAAAAGTTGGAGAAGAAAGTTCCAAAGTGAAAATTTCATAAATATCACAAGAAGTTGTCATACTCTCATCTAATCCTTAGGAAGAAGAATTGATCAATGGTCAACTGGAAATTATATTTTCATAAAATCCTATTGAGGAACCAAAATTATCTACCTCATCAAAAGAATCTGTACATTACAGGAAAGATAACATGTCTGGAATATTTAGCGATTAAGAAGAAGAAAGAGGATCTGGAGGAGGAGAATAAGAGAGACGTAAATGACAAGAAAGACAAGAAAGGCCAAAAGGAACATGAACATCAAATGTTGAAAATGAATTTGGGTTCCCAATTTTGGATCCAACAGTAATAGTCTAAATGAAAAACATACCACCATCAAAATTTCCCAACTTTCATGGTATGGTAATTGAGGACCCAGTGAATTTTCTCTTTTAATTTGATGTATTATTCTTTAGTTGTGATTATTCTTCTAATGCTCAAAAATTGAAGTTGTTTCCATCCACTCTTAAATATGTTGCTTTATGTTGGTTTATGGGTTGGGGAATTAACATTATCAAAACCTGGGATGAAATGAGAAAACAATTTCTTGAAAAATATCATGATTATTACACAAATCAAGGAATGAGAGAGGAAATGTTTAAAATGAAAAAAATGAAAGATTACTTAGAAATATTTCATTACACTACTAAAAGAGAAAGGGAAAGTAATTTAGATTTGGATACTCTTAAATTCATTTTTCTTCGTGGAATTAGAGATAAATGTATTGATGTGATCAATCTAATGGGCAAAGGATATATTTCTCATCTAACCTATCCAAAAATATGTGACTTATGTATGCACATCTCTCTAGGGAAGTCCAAATATGGTAATGGACATAGGGATGTTATCTCTACAGTAAAAAAATCATCCAAGTATGGGGTAAGTAGAGCATAGATTGGAAACTTATTAGACATTTTTAAAACAAATATTCTCAGTACTCTTGGTTCTCAATTAGAAGCATTGAAAATAAAGAAAAAGAAAGAGGAAGAGAATGTATGATTAACTATTTATTGTCCAAAATGTAGATAAGACATCCTTTACAAGAATGTCCTTTATATAGAATTGAACTTTGTGGTATATGTGCAGAAAATCATGCTACAGAGAAGTACCCATCACTACCTTAACTCAAAGCGGTCTACCAAGCGAATCAAGAGGCCATAGAACAATTATTTTTGTTACATAAAAAATACCTTGGAAGCCAAGGACTTTAGGTATCTCTCAAGATCCCTCTCAACAATTCAATTCTTATTATTCAAATAAATAATGCCTCCAACAAAATTGGACCTTTCTTATGCCTTGGAAAGCATGGCCACCACAGTAATTCCAAACCCAACCTTGAAAACAAGGTTGGAGAGTACCTTCCTATGGAACCATGTTTTCTCATCCTTATCCTATGCAATAACAATACACCCAATATCCTTAACAAACCCAGTATTCCCCATAAGTCCAACAACCATTCCCTACTTAGCCACAACAACCACAAATTTCATATCCTTAACAACTTTAATTACCATCAAATAAACCTCAAATACCTACCCAAATACCTTCACAACATATTTCTAACCCCAATAATAAACTAGCTCAACCCACTTACAATGCTAAGCTACATAACTTTCCCACTTATATGATTACTCCTCTTGATCTAAATGACATTAATCTTATATCAAGAAAAGTACTTCATAAGGATGCTCTTATTGTTATTGAAGAACCAATAAAGGAGGAAACTCCTAATAAAATAAACAATTATGATAGTTCTCATGTAATAAAGAAAACTTCTTCATCTGTAATCAATCAAGCACAACAATCTAGTACTCCACCTTTCCCTGAAAGGTTGGCATTAGAGAAGAAAATTAAACAATATGGATATGATTTGTTAGATGATTTAAAGAATGTTTGTATCAAAATTCCATTACTACAAGCAATTAAAGACATTCCAATTTATGCCAAGATAGTAAGGGAATTGTGTATAAATAAACTAAGAAAGAAGAAGAAAGACCCAAAGACAATGCAAGTTATTGGTAAATTGGCATACCTAATCTTGGGTAAAATTTATATGCAAAAATATGTTTATCTCAGTAGCTCCATTTAAAAAATCCATATAAATAATGTTGCAATTGAAAACACATTAATAGATTTAGGAGAAGCAATAAATGTGATGAAAAAAGGTACCATGGATGAATTACAATTGTCTAATATTTGTACTACACCCACAATTTTACAACTAGTTGATAGATCAACAAGAAAACTAGAAGGTGTATTAGATGATATTATATTATCCTTAATTTCTTAGGAGTACCCTGTAGATTTCATGGTTTTACAACTAAAATCTAACTTGGGTAATAATCCATTAATCTTATGGAGGCCATGGTTAGCTAAAATTGATGCTTTTATCAGTTGTAGATCATGGAACATGACAATTTCACATGGGGATTCAATTTACATCCACCTTCTAAAGATTTAACTGACTCAAATTTCACACAATGATTTTAAGACACAAATGATGATGAGGAAGTAGTACAACCTATTTTAACTATTGACCAAGTTATGAATCTAATAAATGATATTGAGGAAAATCAAATCATTAATTTTATCAATAATTTTGATTTTACTCAATATCATGGGGGTAACATACTTTTGATCATATCTTGGACAAATTTTTCAGTAAAATTTTACTATGGACACGCTATCAACATTTTTTGGTTCAATGTCTTCTATTAATTCATTATCAGAATTGAGTAGCATTGTTGTTTAAATTCATCAAGGAAAAACCTTAAATATCAATTCTAAACTTGAAGAATTTCAAAAAGAGAAATTAATTAAGAATCTACAGAAACATTTTGGTGCATTCACATGAGAATATATTGACATGCATGAAATCCATCCTAATACATATATTCATAATATTTATATGGAGGAAAATTACAGGCCAATCAAACAACCCCAAAGGCGTATGAACCCCCTCTTGAAGGAAATTGTAAAATATGAACTGCAGAAACTACTTAATGTGAGTTTCATATATCCAATTTTTTATAGTCAATGGGTATCTCATTTAGTGATTGTTCCTAAGAAAAATAGTAAATTGTGCATTTGTATAGATTATAGGGAATTGAATAAATCAACCTTGAAAGATCATTTCTCCCTACCATTCATAGATCATGTTTTAGATACATTAGAAAGGGAAAAATACTTTTCTTTTATAGATGGTTTTAGAGGTTATAACCAAATTCATATTGCTCCAAAGGATCAAGATAAAACAACATTCACGTGCCCATGGGCAATGCACCTGCCGAGTACTACCTTTTGGGTTGTGTAATGCACTTGCTACTTTTCAATGTGTTGTACTAGGTATCTTTTCTAACTTGATCCATGATTGTGTAGAAGTATATATAGATTCTTTTGTTGTTTATGAAAACACTTTTCAAGAGCATTAGAAAATTTAGAAATTTTTTTGATTAGATGTCAAGAAACTAATTTTTCATTAAGTCATGAAAAATTCCATATATTTCCAACTAAAGTAATTGTTTTGGGTCATTGTGTATGATTTGCAGGAATAAAAGTGGATTTGACAAAGATAGAAGTCATTTCCAAGCTTCCAATGCCGAAGACCCAAAAATATGTCATGAGTTTCTTAGGACATATTGGTTACTATAGGCGATTTTTTCAAAATTTCACAAACAATTCATCTCCATTATTTAAAGTGATCATTAAATATAATGATCTTTTTTGGAATATTCCTTTCCAAACTACTTTCGAAACATTGAAATAAAAAAAAATTGTAGCTCATGTTTTAAGAGGGCCAAATTGGTCTCTCCCATTTTATATATCTACAGATGCTTCATATACAAATTTAGGAGCAATGTTAGGAAAAAAATAAAATCAAGTCTCTTATGCCATTTATGTTGTTAGAAAGAACATGACACCCCCTAAATTGAATTCTACAGTTACAGAAACTACAGTAATGCAATAGTGCATGCCATCAATGCATTTAGGAACTACATTACTAGTTATGAGATATTTCTTCAGATTGACCATTCTTCCATCAAATATCTAATGAACAAACAATCACTAATGGAAAAATTACTAGGTGCCTTCTTATTTTACAAGAATTTAATATCACTATATTATATAGACCTGGGAGAGAAAATGTAGTTGCATATTTCATTTCCAGGATTCATAATGAAGGTGAATTAGTTCTTGTAAATGATAATTTTCATGATGAGAATATCTTTGCAATATCTATTGAATCTCCTTGGTTTGTAGATATCACTAACTATTTGGCTACAGGAAAGTTACATCAACACCTTTCCTCAAAGGAGAAGTAGAAGATCATCAAACTTAGTGCCACCTATTCATGGATTGGTAGAGAAATTTCTCATACTAGACCTGATCTTATCATTCAAAGGTATGTAAGAGAGGATGAAGTTTTTGACATATGAAAGGCATGCCACAATGAACCATGTGGAGGCCATTTTACTAATAAAAAAACCACATACAAATTCCTTCGTCTGAGTTATTATTGGCCTACTATTTTCATATATGCCAAGAAGCATGTCAAACGTTGTGACAGTTTTCACTGGATGAGAAAACTAGTGAAAGCATATGAAATTCCTCTACAACCCTAGATAATCATAGAGTCATTTGAAAAATGGGCTCTAGACTTCATAGGACCTATCTTTCCAATGTCAAGGAAAAAGAGGTATATTTTGGTATATACTTATTATGTCACTAAATGGGTAGAAGCTAAACCTCTTGTGCATGATACTAAACAATTTATTGTATATTTTTTGTTTAAGAATATATTTACTCGTTTTGGTGTCCCAAGAGAGATTGTTACAGATCAAGGTTCTCAGTTCACATCAAAACTTGTCCAGACCATCATATAACAATACAAGATCAAGCATCGAAAGTCTTCGGCATACCATCCACAAGCCAATGGGTAGGTGGAATCCACAAACAAAGTTCTTGAAGCCATCTTAACCAAAATAGTTTAGTTGTACCATCAATATTGGGAAGATCGATGTTTGGATGCACTTTGGGCATAGCAGACTACATGGAGGAATACATATGGACATACACCATGTGATTTTGTAATGGTAAAAAAGTTGTGCTTCCCATTGAGTTCCAAATAAATAATTTCAATACAACAACCAAGCTTGGAATGGATCTCTCAAAGGATCGACAACAAAGGATAACACAACTCAATGAATTGGATGAGATGCAATAGGATGCATTTCATCACACCAATATCATCCAACAACAAAGAATGAAATGGCATGACAAGTTCATCAGAAAGAAGAAATTCTAACCATGTGGCTGGTCTCTTTTATTTGATTCTAGATTAAATAAGTTTAAAGGAAAGCTTAGTATTCGTTGGTTAGGACCTTATGAGATAGAGAGACATTTTGATAATGGATCAGTTAAAATTAAAACTATTGATAAGGAGGGAATTTCTTTTCTAGTAAATGGGCATATAATAAGGTTATATTAGAAGCCTTCAAATAGAGAAGAATTTTTTCATAATCTACTTCAACGATCAGAGATGGAGATAGTGAGTAAGGGAAATCCTTCCCCTTCTCCTATCTCAAATTGATTTTTCTTTCCTGTTCTAAAAAATATAATATAAAAAAAAAAGTAAATTTAAAAAAAAATAAGATACTGAAAAAATAAGAGTGCAGTCTGTGAAAGGAGTTTTTCAAGGATGTGTTCTTGGAAAACATGCTCAAGAGAAGTTTGATAAAGGGAAGGCTTGGAGATCCTCCTCTCCTGTGTATCTCATTCATAATGATCTGATGGGACCCTTTCCTCATCTATCCATAAGAAAAGAGAGATATGTGCTTACATTTATTGATGATTTCTCACGATACACTTGGGTGTATTTTCTCAGGAAGAAGTCTGAAGTTTTTGAGAATATCAAATACTTCAAAGCACATTTAGAGACTAAGTCCAAGAGAAATATCAAAATACTTTGCACAAAAAATGGGGGGGGGATATGTGAACCTATATGTCCAACATTTTTTTTCATAGACAGGTATAAAAATTCAACACACAATACCTTACACTCTACGAAAGAATGGACTAGCCGAGCAAAAGAATAGATCCCTCAAGGAGATGGCCACTTGCATGTTTCTTGGAAGATATCTACTAGCCAAGATTTAGGTTGAGGCACTTAAATGTTCTAATAACATTCATAAAAAATATCCTCATGGATATTTCAAGGACCAGAGTCCCTTTGAGGCATGGAGAAACAACAAACTAGAAGTCACCCATTTCTGAATATTTGGATCACGGGCATGGGCCCACATGCACTATGAAAAGAGGAAAGAATTATATCAATAGAACATCACATGCATATTTGTGAGATATCCAGATGATGTGAAGGGTTATAGGTTACTTGATCCCTCTATGGACATACTCATCATTGAGTGCACTATTCAGTTTCAATAGAGTCCCTTACATGCACCATTGGAGCCACATACAAAGACCTTGATACTTCTTCCTGCACTAAACCTCAGTGATGATG
>JZKD02S0083444.1:767167-813969 GCA_000966675.3 Picea glauca
TTCATTCCCTTAGCATTAAATCTAAATTCTAACTTATCATCCTTGGAAGCTAGCACAACAGGATTTATGTATCCAGTCTCTACTACATCCCAGACATCATCTCCTAAGGCCATTATGTATGTTCTCATTCTAACCTTCCAGAAGGCAAAATTCGTTCCATCAAATAGAGGACGCCTAGTGACTGAAGTCCCTTCATGGATTGTCATGTTTAATCTCTAGGATCTACCCTTAGATAAAAGGGGGCCGGCTCTGATACCAATTGTTGGACAACTGAGAGGGGGGGTGGTGAATCAATTGTTACCGTGCTTAAACAATTATGCTTCTTTTAATCTCTTTGCAGAAACAATGAATGATGATCACAATAATGCAGGGAAATAAACAATGGCACATTTAGCATTAGTCACATATATAACAAACACAGAGACAGATATTTCCTGAGGAAACCCATACAGGGTAAAAACCTCTTTTTATTTATATGATAAGTAATAGTTACATTCTTTACATTATCATATATATGAGCACCAACTCATAATGAGGCTACAACCTCAGTTTTGCAAGCTGCTACTTGTTGAGAGCACCAACTCTCTTTTTTCTCTAGCACCAACTAGAAGGAAGCACCAACTCCCTGGTTTCTCTAGCACCAACTAGAAGGAAGCACCAACTCCCTGGCTTCTCTAGCACCAACTCGCTGAGTGTTTCTAGCACCAACTGGATGGAAGCACCAACTTCCAATCATACAGGCACCAACCTATATAACAGAGAACAAGAGTTCTCCCTTGCACCACCCTACCACCCTAGTTTCTCTGGCTGCAACCAGATGGAAGCTACAACTCCCTATGTTCAAGTACCCACTTGAACCTATGAGGACAATAGTCCTCCCTAGCACCTCCCTACCACCCTGGATTATTAATATTTGCTACTAAAACTTATTACAGTGATATAATGTTCAACAGTGGCTTACCAGACTCATCATTGTTCTGCTGCATTTCGTTGCTCTATCTGCCTCACTGCCTTCCTGCACACATGACTTGCGCTGTCTGTTCTTTTGCTTTTTATGCTCTGTGCACCATCTCCATTCAGTACACAGTTCCTCTTCTATTCAATTCAACTACTGCACTCTCCTCCTTCTTCACGCATGAATCACCTTCAACAACAGCAACCACAACAACTCTAACAACAATAGCAACTCTCATCTCTTCTCTGTGCCTTGTATATATTGCTTATGTGCATCTTGTGCATTCAATATTCGCCATTCCTCTACATGCTCATACCACGCCAATCTCCTCCACATCTCAAGTGCTATGCGTGATCATCATCGTGACTCTTTAGCTTCTCTGGCAGTTCAACCCCTGTGTCTATCATCACTAGGTGTTAAGCCGAGATTCCTTTTTCTCTCTAGAAATTGAGACTCTTTGTCTTCTCTGTTACAGTCGAGCTCATCCTTTCTGTTTCAGTTATGAGCTCCAACCCTCATCCAGCTGTCAATTTCCTCCACGAATTGTCTTCATTCAACTGGCATATTTCTCGTAACTCTTCAGCTCCTCTGGAACTCACACAGAAGTCTCTTCACATCCTCTGGTAGAAACCATCAATGGTTTCTAGCAGTTACACTGTGAGGATCAACATTAGCCCTCCGATCATGTTCAAATTCATCTGCACTGTTGGATTGAATTCATGGAAACTTACGTTTACTTCCCCATTTCGCACTTCGGCATTTCGGGATCGTTGTGGTGAAGCTTAGCACCTCTAGCTTCTTCCTCCATCTTCCATTGATGTGCCCAATGGCTATGACCACGTGCTTATGCATAAAGAACTTTCACGATTTCACATTTTGTGAGTTTGGAGATGAGGCATCTCGACTCTCCAAGTTGCGATCCGCGAAACTCCCAGATGGAGATGAGATCAACGGTCCACGATCTCGATGACTCTACGGTCCAGATCTCATCATGAATTCGCATCTCACAATTCCTTCGATGGAGGTTCTTGTCACTCCAAGTCGCGATAGGTGAAACTCCGAAATGGATCTTAGATCAATGGTCCATGACTTTTAGTGTATTGACGGTCAGGATCTTTTCATGATCTTGCATCTCGCTGATCCTTAGATGGAGGTGCTCGTCACTCCAAGTCACGATAGGCGAAACTCCGAGATGGAGTTGAATCAACGGTCTAGAACACACCTTGATCTGATGGATAGGACTAAATCGTGATTTCAATTTTCATTGTTCCTTAGATGGAGGTGCTCGTCACTCTAAGTAACGATAGGCAAAACTCCAAGATGGATTTGGATCAACCTTCTAGATCAAACCTCGATTTGACAGCTAAGATAGTTTCACGATTTCGCATATAGTGAATTCGAGCCTCTTTCCTTTGAATTTCCCGACCTGCGAAACTCCAAAATGGAGTCCTTATGGTGCTCTGATCTTTCACCATGCGTCCTCTTGATCCAACGGTCCACGATTAAATCACAATATCACATATCACAATTTTGGCATTCCTGTGGTGAATTTTCTTTTACATCTCCAACTCCCAATCCGCGAAACTCCGAAATGAAGTCGGATCGACGGTCCAGATTGCCACCTTGATCTGACGGCTGAGATGATTTCGCGATTTCGCATATCGCGATTTCGAGAGGTGAGATGTTGGAGCATTTCTAAATTTTGACTTTCCAGTCACCAAAATGGTGATCTGTGTCCACGTGTCCTGCATGAAGATGGACGGTCCTCCTTCTTTCGAGATTTTGTGAGCCCGATACTCCTTGCACTTTAAAGAACGTGTAGGTTCTTCTCGATCCAACGATGGTCGGATATTATGCTCAAATCTGATGCCTAAGATCTGTCCTCCATCTTTGCGCTCCTCCTGTCTGGATTCAGATCTGACGGTCATCGGGAATTGTGAATGGGATCAAACGATCAATGTCGCTTCTCTGCCCGAGCTTACGCATCCTCCTTACTTAGAATAATTTCTAAGTGTCAAAGGCCTCGACCTTTGATCCACCTATGATCCTGAGTATGCTATCTCTCTTGAGCTTTAGCAATGAGTTAACATCATCCCTGGTGCACACCTACGCACTACATTCGACTCTGTGCTAATTCCTCCTGAGCTTACTTTGTTCCTGTTTTTCCATCGATGCACACTCTGATCCTGCCATCAATGACAAGCTCACTTTTCCTATTAAACCTGCCAACAATCCTCTGCACTATCTCTTCCGAACTTATCGAGCTTGCTCTGCAGCGTCTTCTTAAAATACTTTTGATGCCCATATGTTACATTCTTCCTATACTCATGCCATCTTCAATGTTGTACTTGCCATCAATGACAAGCATACGTTGCCTGTTAAACATTTGCCAACATATCCCCCCAATACCTTCTTAGCATCATATATATTTCTAGGGATCTATTCGTATATGGGGATCTTGCTAGTATCTTTACCTCTATGAGAGGTGATTCTTTCGAGGTTTCAGGCTTTGTTACCCTACCCATACGGTGGACCTGACTTACAACTTTTCGTCTGTGCATTGGTTATATCGTGGTTTCTTAGTTGCTTGACATAGCTACCACATAGGTTACTTATCGGAGTTATTCTGCAGGTACCTTGGGTCAGATAAGGGTCGGACAACACACAACCTTTATGGAGGATTACCTCTCTGGGGGATCTGACTGATTGGTTTTTAAGCCCATGGGGGCCCTCATAACTGATTCTGATACCTCCGATCTTTAGCAGGGAGTCTCAAGCCCCTCTTGGTAGAGGCATACCTACTTTAGGGAGGGAGGTCTTTCAACCACTTTATCCCGTTTGTGCACATATTGGACATTATTTTATTTTATTTTGGTGTTCTCTTTGATTACTAGTTGGCCTTAGGATTTGTTTTTTATATCTCGAGTCTTGATTCATCGTGGAGCCATACTAGCTTCCCCGTAGCTCTCGCCGCTTGTTACAGTTACCAACACATTTTGAGTCTTTGCCTTCTAAAAGGCATAAAGTTATCAAACGTGGTAGACACACCTCCAATTATCAAACTTGTGATCATAAAAGGATGAGTACTGAATCGAGTTAGAAAGATACTTGGAGTAATTCAACTCCCATACCTACTATAGTTAACGATACTCCTTCGACACCTTCAACCATAATGGTTGTACTGTCGAAGGTTCCTATCATCACCCCTGTCTGTACTATAGTGAATATTCAACCTATAGCCACGAACCCTTTTGGGTCCCTTTGTCACTTGTTGGGCTATAATATTCAGTCCATCCCTATGGTCTCTAGCACTTTTTCTTATGGTATGTTGAATTTCACATTGCAATTTTCATCTTCTATCCCAACATCTAGTATGAATACTAGTATTGGACTTGGGGGCACGTCTCCTCCACATAATCCATTCTCATTTAGTGGTGCTCATGTCCCATAAATGACTTCTACAATTAGAGGCCTTCTTCCTATTAACCCCGGGTCTAATCCTATTCTTAATTCTTTTGAATGGAGTAACCAACCTGGTGGACAAGCTACTTCTTACGGTCCATCCTTTACACCCACCTCCTCTGTATCGATTCTGACCAACACGTTTGGCATGATGAATCAACCTTTATCCTATGGATTCACACCTGGAGGAGGTCAGTTTCATACCTTGGGCAACCCCCAACCCAGATCCACTTCAGTTGGGGGAAATTTTTACAACCCTCATCAAAACATTCCTACTGGAATGGTGCCCAACCAACCCCTCATGAATCAGTTTGAAGGAGGGTCTTACAATCCTGGACAGGGCCATGGTGCTTACCAGAATCTTGGATGGGATGTGATTCCCCAAAAACAATCTTTCTAAGGAGATTGGGGCTAGATGTCGCAACCCCATCTCCCTTTTCTGTCCATGCTCAATCTGGTAGACTTGTCTCTATTAATGAATGATCCTATGTGTCATGATCCAACATGGACCCCTGTCCACACCAAGCTTCCTTCGGATATTCCAAAATTTGAAGGCAAGAATGGTGAGGATCTTGGTGATCACATCACTACTTTTCACCTTTGGTGCTATTTGAATTCCCTTAAGGATGATTCTATTCGGTTAAGATTGTTTCAACACACCCTCACGGGGTCGTCGCGAAATGGTATATCGAGCTACCTAGGGGGACATACAGAACCTTTAATCATATGGTCTTAGTCTTCCTCAACCACTTCCAATTGTCGATTCATTACGATGCTGGCTTAGAACTTATGTTGACCTTACGTCAGAACAAAGCCACTCATATCTTGGATCACATCTAGGAGTGGCGTAGATGAAAGAGGTTGATCAAGACCTGCATACACCCGGAATTCCTGCTAGAGTGGTTCCTCGAGTCTCTACTACCTTATATTTCGAAGGATGTTTCTACATCCGGGGTTACATATGAGGAAGAAGTGATTTTTAAATCCCAACAGTTAGATCTTATATATGCTCAGTCTAGGATGTTATACGAGATTCTTCCAGACGCATCGAGGTCAAACTATGACCCTAGACAAAATCCCAAGCCTCATGTCGATGGCATTGTAGGTTCTTCGAATGTGAAATATATAGACTCGGTGACAAGCCATTTGAAAGAGTTGCCTCTAAACTAGTCTATAGGAGGGCCAGCTTCGTTTGTGTCCTCCACTCCCACTCAGTCGGCAGATGTACATTATATGCAATCTTCAACCAACCCGAATGGTAACCAACAACCAGGAGGAAATAAAAATAAAGGACATGGTAATAATCGTATGGGTGAGAAAAATAATAATAAACCCAAGGACAATGGTAATAATGAGAAGTCAAATAATAATGTTGGTGAGGGAAAGAAAGAAAGGCAGAAGGTGAAGTTTCCCTGCAAGATTTTTACAGACGACTACCTTACCCATTTATGCCCCAAACTTGCAGAAGTTGTGAGGCTTTTATCTCTTTTGCCCACTGTGTTGACTAATACTTTTCCACATAATCAATAGATGGCATCGAGCTCCTCAAATGCCATAAATGCGGCGAGTGGGAGTCAAAACCCACCGACGCAATACAATGACCGTTTATGCATCAATATGGCTAAATATGAGGTTAATGTAGCCACTCAATATCATGATTACAGTTCTCCATAGATTGTACCTTGTCTAGAGTCTCCCCCTTCTTAAGAGATGCCCTTACAGATAAAAAAACTAGAGCCCCCGTCTCATATTCTGAAAGGATTACTCAAGTGCTCTACCCATAATCCTAATGCTAGAGCCGCCCATAATTTCTCTATTGTTGAGGATATGGTTCAAACCCCTTGTGCGATGTCGGCTTTGGAGGTACTCCAGATGTGTCCTTCATAGAGGAATGCCTTGTTATCTGCATTAGGAGCTTTAGATCCCTGTGGCTCAAAAGTTATCAATTTTGACGTCACGGATGTGAAGCCTTGCTTGCCTTACCATGTGGCATTCCAAATCCACATGGTTTACTCAAAGTATACCATCAAATGTATTGTTTTTTATGAAGGCACTGCAACATGTTTGATGTCCCTAGTCTGTTGGAAAGCCCTCAGCTCTCCAACCCTTTCTCAGTCTCTGACCATGTTGATTGATTTTGACGGTCGTTCCTTCCACCCTCATGATATTCTTCCTACCTTTCTGGTCTAGTTAGGTGGGAAGATGGTAGAGGTGGATGTCGAGTTGGTTGATGCACCCCTCAACTATAACTTTTTACTAGGACACAATTGAACTTATGCTATGAATGCAATCGTATCGTCTGTCTTCTACACTCTTTTCTTTCCTCACAATGGGAAGATCGTGACGATCAACCAGTTCTCCTTTGCGTACGCCAGCCCCAATGCATTAGTTGGACTTTCGATCCCCGTGATCGACAATTCTCAGCTGACAACTAATAATATCGGTGTCATAATGTATTTATCCCTTATGGGTACATTTGACTTCATGGCACCGGTTCATCATATATACGCCATGTTCAGTAGGTCTTCTTCATCAAAGAGGTTTGTTCCTTTCCCCACTTCATATTTTAATAATCCTTGGACCCTACCTTCCTTGACTGTGTCTTGTGAAGGCCAGTCACATACTAGAATGGCCATGCCACTATCTACAACAGAGACCACGTATCAAGTTGTTCTTGACTCTTCCGTCGATCTGGATCCTGTTACCTCGCAGAAGGACAAAGAGGATCTTGTTCTAGAGCCCGTGTGGGCCACTTCATTGTATTGTTCATGTGAATTCCTCGATGAGACTTTACCTTTAGACGAAGAAATCATAAAGGCCATGAATGGTTCTGACAGGTCATGGGATGATATGCATCATCGCTCTTATTTTCTCCCAGAGCTTGTCAGAATTGAACAAGATGATTTTACAACTACCTTGAGCAAGATAGTCGGTCACACCATAGTTCCACTTGATACGCACGACATTTATTCCAAAGGAAACATGGCGAGTATCTCTCCTACCGTCACGATCGATATCTCTCTTATCCCTCGCAAGGTTGAAAATGTATGCATCGGTGCAGATTGTTCACCAGAGGAAATTATGATATAAACCGAGCTCTTCAAATAATTCCACAATGTATTCGCTTGGTCATATGAAGAGATGAAAGGAATTGACCCTCTAATAGTCGAACATGAGATTAAAACCTACCCGGATTCCAAACCTATTCAACAACAACTTAGAGTTTTCAATCCTAGGAAGGCCCCTACTATTAATGCAGAGGTAGAAAAACTGCTTAATGTTGGCTTTATCTACCCAATTTTCTTGACTGAATGGGTATCCAATCTCGTTCCTGTGAATAAAAAGCAAGGAACCATCCACGTATGCATGGATTTTCGTGACCTGAATAAATCCTGTCCCAAAGAGAACTTCTCGAAACCCTTCATCGATCAAATTATCAAAGAGTGTGTAGGAAGCATAGTTTTTTCTTTTATGGATGGATTTTCAGGGTATAACCAAATTCAGATTAAGCCCAAGGACCAACATAAGATGAAATTTATTTTCCCTTGGGGTGCATTTTCATAGTGGAAGATGCCTTTCGGACTTAAGAACGCTGGAGAAACCTTCCAATGAGCTATGACCTTCGCATTTCATGATCTCAAGCATACAGTCGAAGCCTATCTTGATGATCTTGCTGCTCACTCCCGTAAGAGAGTGGATCACCCTAAACACATTCGTCTAGTTTTTGAAAGATGTTTCTATTATCACATCTATTTGAACCCTCATAAATGCATCTTTTGTGTTAGGTCAGATCGTTTTCTAGGAATTTTAGTCTCTGATACTGGGATCATGGTAGATCCGTTAAAGTTTGAGGTAATACTTTGATTTCCTCCCTCGTAAACTATTCGTCAACTTCAAGGTTTACATGGGAAAGATAACCTTTTATGACGGTTTATAATGAAATATGCTAATATTACTAGGGGTTTCATGTGTCTCTTGAAGAAGGAAGCTCCTTTTATATGGGATGAGCGAGCCCAGGAATCCTTCGATGCTTTGAAGAAAGCCTTGGTATCGACACCTCTGTTGAAGTCTCTAGACTATGGTAGAGATTACTTGCTTTATGTCACCGCATCCAAAGAGACGATTGGTATGGTGTTGGTTTAGGAGGATGATGAGCTCCATGAGCATGTCATTTACTATCTCAGTCAAAAATTAGTCAACCCTGAACGCAAGTATTCTCATGTTGAAAATCTAGCTTTGGATGTCATTCACGCAATCCAACGATTACGACACTATATATTGCTTTGCAAAACTACTGTGGTTGTCGATGTCAATCCATTTCAATACGTCATTAATAGTTGTATCATAGGGGGAAAGTACAATAAATGCATTGTCATTCTAAAATAATTCAATCTCAATTTTTCTTCTGTGAAGTCCAAAAAATCACTAGTTTTTGCAGAGTTAATATCTGACTTCCCTCGATTAGACAAGGATGTTATTCATGTTGATTCATTTGTGGATGAAAACATTTTCCTTTTTTCATTGCCAGACCCCTGGTATGGAGATATTGTTCTCTATCTTCAAACTTTGAAGTTCCCTCAGCATCTCTCATGAGATTACCCACTAGTACATATTGTAAAAAATTTGACGTTCTATTTGCGATGTTATGGACAAAAATGGCCATACTGTCGAAAAATAGAGGAAATTTTGATTTTTTTTCCATATTGCTTAATAACGTCGCAAGTGCGACGTCATACAAATAGATGTCGCTATTGAGACGCCATTGGACTATTGTCTCTCATGCCACGTTTGTAAAATAGTTGTCGCAGTTGCGACGTTATGGAAACTAGGTTTTACCCCTCCAATGGTCACCTAGTATTTGACCAAGTCAACTTTGATTTGGTCAACTATCGTCGGAATTGCGACGTTATAAAATATATAAATATGTTTCATTTTACGGATGTTGCGACAATTTTTCTATAATAACGACACTTCAAAAAGGTTTTGCAGGTCTTCTTGGCGAACAAAAAACATGTATTTTTTTCAGTATATGTCTGTGGGGAAGAATGTCAGAAAACATTAGAGCTGGGAAAATAATTAAAGAGGGTGAAAAGGGTGACGGAAAATGTTATTTCCCTTGCAAAAAATTTTGTACTAGACGTCCCGAAAGAGTTTTAATAGCAACATCTAAAAAACATTGTAGAAAATATGGGCACATGGACGGGGAATCAAATGAATATCGTCCCATGGTATATACATTCATTATCTATTTTAATATTTATTGTATTCTAAAACTTTTATATTGTTTTATACATGCACCAAATTTTCATGATTGTTTTTAATTATAAAGTTAGATTTCCCCCCTAACTTTATGCACAAAACACCAAGTAGTAGCAGAAATGATGTTGTAGTACAAGATGAAGAACTTGAAGCAGATAGTGAAGATCAAGTTAATGATCCCATGGAAGTAGATGACAATAATAACATAGTTCAAGATGATGGGACAAATCAAATGATTCAAGACTTATTCGGTCATCCAAATGAGGATCATGGGGACAATAGTGATGGTATTTATGATGAACCTCTGATTGAAAAGGCAAATAAACGAATTTATAAAGGGTCAAGAGAAAATATTCTCTCCACTACATTGTTGATGGTGAACTTGAAAGTTACGAATCATTTGTCTAACACTTGTATGACACAGATCCTAAGGTATGTAATATGTTTCTTCACATCTACATAAAGGTTGAATTTTCCCCATTTTTTTAGTGTTAATTAATGTGTAAAATAAAAATGCAGTATTTACAATTACTGTTCTTTACATTAACTATTTATTTTTTATATTTTAGATTGTTAGGTGAATTTTTGTTACCCTCGTCAAATATTTTACCTCGCACATATCGAGATTTACATGCCATTATGAAAGACATTGGAATGGAGTATCAAAGTATAGATGCATGTCTTGATGATCATATTATATATTATGGAAAACATGCATCAAAAACAAAATGTCTGGTATGTGGTATCATTAGATATCGAACTGATGAAGTTACAAAAATCATCCCTCGAAAGGTTCTCCGGCATATTCCCATAATTCTACATTTGTAATGACTGTTCAGGTGCCAAAGCATAGAATAGTTTATGGATTACCATGCATGAAAGGCAATTGAATATGGAGTTATTCGAATGCCTGCAAATGGTTATGGATTTAAGGAAATTGCTGCAAAATGGCAAGAATTTATAGATGAACCTCATAATGTTAGGCTTTCATTGGCAACTGACGGTGTTAATCCATTTGGAGAGCTTCGGTCTGTTTCCTCATTGTGGCCTATTTTTGTTATCAACAATAACATTCCTCCTTGGATGTTAATAAAGAGGGAGCACATGATTTTGACAATGATTATTCCAGGTATTTGTTTACATTAATTTTTCGAATTTAAATTTTTTATTTTTCTCTTTTTTTGCATAACATCTTTTATTTATTTATTTACATATATATACCATGGTAGTAATTTCGTGTAATTTCAAACAATTAGGTAAGTACCAAGTTAAATATATGAATGTGTATATCGATCCTCTTATTGACGAGCTACTAAAGTTATGGGAGGGCATCACTATGTATGGCATCTGTAAACCAATTGGGTGGAAGAGATTTCAATGTCGTGGAATACTTTTATGGACAACTCATGATGCCCCGGGACTAACACATTATTGTGGTATGTAACGTTCTATATTGCACACTTGAATAGTATATAATTAATTTATTATATCATGCATGTTGTTTAAATAATCATTTCGTATATATATTAATAATTCACATTAATCCATTTGTTGTAGGTCTTCAAACAAAGGGTAAATTTGCATGTCCAGATTGTGGTCCTAAGATGAAATCTCGTCAGTCAAAAAGTTTAGGAAAGGAGGTGTTTGATGATTACAGACACTTCCTCTCTAAGAACCATAAGTATCGTACTACTGAAAAAGATTTTTTCAATGGGAAATAAAAAAAACTGGACTAAAACCACAAAGAATGACACCTCGCCTATGGAAGTTTTCATATGACAGAATTAATCCTCGAGGTACGCATTTTGTATATGTATCGTAAATGGAATCATGTTTTGAAATTTTATTTTAATTATTCATTTTATTTTACCGCATTTGATAAATAGTTTTATGTTTTTTTTATGCTGCATCAATGTCGTTGTCGTGAAGGTAGTAATAATGGGCTTCCACGAGGAATGAAATGTTATCCCACTCAATTCATGAGGTTGCCTTACTATAAGGACCTAAAAATAGTTCATTTATTTGATACAATGCATATCAAGAAGAATGTGACAGAAACAATATGGAGAATCATAGATGCTAGGAGGGATAAAGAAAAAGTTGTCAAAATTTGTAATGACATTTGGGAAGCCAATCATGAAATGCAAAGTGTGATCCGATCAAATAACGA
Organism: Picea glauca; assembly: GCA_000966675.3. Lineage (NCBI taxonomy): Eukaryota > Viridiplantae > Streptophyta > Pinopsida > Pinales > Pinaceae > Picea > Picea glauca. The sequence goes on from JZKD02S0083444.1 coordinate 779,014, forward strand.
TGGAGACCAAAATAACCTTCCATGGTTATTAACAGAGCAACAAAGCAATGGTGTAAAAGAGGTCATTCAAAAAATTAAATTTCCCACAGGTTTTTGTTCAAACATAAAGAATATATTAACGAAGAAAGGTGAATTTGGTGGGGTAAAAACACATGATTTGCATGCCTTCATTAAGGTAATTAATCATTTTAGTATTCAAATTTATATATTGGTTGTATACATTTTTTGAGATTTTATTTTTGTATCTAGTTTTGAACAAGTAACGATTCATTTTTATTGTTACAGTATGTTCTACCTTTATCTCTCCCAAATGAATTTGACAACAACGTCAAACAAGTTATATATGATCTTGGAAAATACATGAGCTAAGTAGATGCAATATATATGAAAAAAAAAAAAATCGATTATTTGTTGTACTTGATAACATGTGTTTTACTTGTAATGTAATATGTATTTATATGTTTTGTTGAAACATGTTATTTTCTTGCGTCATGATCTGTAGATGGTTGTCATTGAAAGAAATCCATGAAGATGATATAAAGTATTGTAAGAGATAAATTCCTCGGTTAATGTGTGAAATGCATAAGTATCTACCTCCAACATTTTTCAATGCACAAGAACACTACCTCATACACCAAGTTGAGGAGATTGAAATGTGTGGACCTATACACACAAGGTCAATGTGGATGGTGGAGAGGCAATTGAAATCATTGAAGGATTTAGTTAGACAAAGAGCATGTCCTGAGTGTTCTATGGTGGAGGGATATATGGTATGTGAACTCCATCAAAAAATTTGAAAGGGAGCAGCTGTTGGGGAAAGGTACAATGAAGAAAGTGAGAGGTAATTAAATTGTGGATATTTTTAATAAATATAAATTTCTCATTTTTTTGTGTATATGATCATACTCATTTAACATTTATTATTTCATCATTTATTAATATTTACCATGGTTATAACTAATATTTAATATTGGTGAATTGTGATTTTTTCATCGGTCAATTTCTCAAGATTGGGATCCACTACATTTATACATTGCAAACAATCTTGACTGGATGAAGGTATGGATTGATAGATGTAAAGAATGTCATGGCGGTAGGTTATCATGGAAAGAATTGTCTAAATTGGTTAGATAAGCTCGTCGTAATGGATATTCCGATGTTACGCAGAGGGAAATAGATTAACATATTGTTTGAAAGATGGAAAGACAAGCAAATTCACCCACTCTATTCAGTTATTTTATATTATATTAATGTGATTGTAGGTGTGTTTTTTTCATATATATTATACTTTCCAATTTATATAATTTTGTTTATTATTAATTGACAATGCATCTTTTACATGTCTGGCATATTGCAGTTGAAACACCATAAGGATATGTGGTGCAATGGTCATAAATTTAACATAAAAAAGTTGGATGAAACCAGAATAAATTATGATAGTGGGATAACTATAGTATTCCAGGAAACTAATGTTTCCTCTAGGAGTGACAAACATCCTCGAGAATCTGAAAATAGATACTATGGGTTTTTGAATGATATAATTGAGTGTGACTTTAATTCCTTCAAATTAGTTTTGTTCGATGTCAAATGGTATAGGTTATGAATGCATGAACATGATGAGGAAAGAACCGTTATTCAACATGCCAATGGATTTCTGATGATTAAAACAACGGTTTTTGAAAAAACAAACGATCGCTATGTTTTTCCAAGTCAATGTGAACAAGTATTTTACTCAAAGGTTCCAAGTAAGAGGGATTGGTCATTTATTGTTAGATATGATCCAAGAGGAAGGCAGATAAAGTATACTATAGATGAGGAAGATGATATTGAAGAAGAAGATGATGTAGAGCTAGAGTAGGAAGAATATGGGTTGACAGATGAAGAAGACGGAGAAGATGAACCAAGTGTAGGAGACAATCCGCCAATTCTTGATGATGATATCGATGAAGATATGCTTGAAAATGACATTAATGATGATGATAATATCATCAATCCTTTCAACATTGTTTCTGAACCGGATGTTGATACATATATCGAGTTGGATGATCAAGAAGAAGATACAGAAGAAGTATGATACAAATGTTGCGTTGGTCGATGATGTACGTAACTAGATATTTAAATTTGTATGAATTATTCTCTTTAAAAAATATATATATGTGGGTTAGTTACATGTTTTTAAGTTTTATTTCATTTTTGTTTTGGTAGTTTCTATGCATGATTACTATGTTTCTTTTTTTTGTTTTATATTTTATATATTGGGTATTGGGGAATTGAGAGCGATGTGAGGGGGGGGAGGGGCCATATGAGATTCCAACTTCACGTGGTTGGGCTTGTTTAGTAGAGAATAAATTATTCTTGAAACCAAGAGAAGTTCATTCATTCATATTTATACTCAAAGATCACTCATAGACCCAGTCTATATATCGTCTCATCTCGTCCTCGTTTCATTTTAATTTTCTAATTGGTCAAATTTTAAAGGAAACAACTATTAAAACACATCATACTAGGGCTAGAGTACATGATGGGCAACAGTGACCTATGAATGGGGCCAACATTGAAATTGTTTCAAAATGTTGATGTATGACATCATACATCCTTGATTCTTGAAACCCTTCGATACCATCAAGGCATGTGTCTAGTATAACCATGTCGAATTTTGAAGCATACATGCACAGTTTGAAGAAATTTCAATGTTGGCCCCATTCACTAGTGCTCACTATGCGGGGTTGGTGCATGACATTTGTGGTGGTTGAATTGGACGTCGGAGATGAATAATTTATCGTCGGTGGAGAGACATTACCATACGTTGTAATACAAACGTATGGTAACTTCGCTCCCATAGCACACACGTAGTGGAGACCGATGAAATGGGACGTTGAAATTACGATGTCTATGACATCGCTGTAGCGATGACTATATGGGGTTTGGAGAGTCAAATCCGAGATGACACGTTTCTGCATGAAACTTCGCAATAGAGACGATAGTTATGGCGTCGGAAAAGCGACATCATGTGAAACGATGTTTGAGGGGGTCTGTTGTTTGTCATTCTCCCAAAAATATAAAGTTGCAATTGCATTGAACGCACCATTGAAATTTGACACAAATGTACTAGTGACTGACGACGTATATGATACCAAGCTAAGAACTTTCTTATCATCGACGACACTTTGTATCTTCGAGGAGTAGACAATATCTTGCGTCGTTGTTTAACTCACAAAGAAGTTGAATCTATTCTAAATGATTGCCACAGTGGGGCTTGTGGTGGTCATCTATCCGGGCTTGTGAAATCCCAGAAAATTTTGCGAGCCAGTTATTTTTGGCCATCTATTTTTAAAGATTTCATTGAAGTTGTTAAGAAGTGTCACCCCTGCTAGGTGTTCACCCAGAAAATGAGCTCGCATCCATCCCCTCTCCATCCAGTCATTATTGTTGGTCCCTTCACCAAGTGGGGGGTGGATTTTGTGGATTGCAACCCAACTTTGGCTAGGGGGAATCAACACATCATCGTCGTCATAGACTACTTTACTAAGTGGGTCGAGGCCATGCCTACAATTAAATATGATGGTAATACTTTTTCCTTCTTCCTATTCAATCAAATTATATTCAGGTTCAGAATCCCGAGTGAGATTGTCACTTATCATGGCAGTCACTTTCAGAATGAAATGATGAAATAACTAGCTTCAAAACTGGGTTTTAGGCATGTTCATTCTTCCCCTTACTACCCCCAAGAAAATGGATAGGTAGAGGCCATGAACAAGTCTCTCAAGACCATTTTGCAGAAAACTGTCAACCAGAGAAAATATTAATGGCATATCATGCTTTATCCAACACTTTGGGCATACCGAACCTCGGTCAAGACTTCCATCGATTTTTCTCCTTTCCATTTAGTGCATGGTGTGGAGTCAATATTACCTATTGAATGTGAAATCCCTTCTCTTATATTGGTAGTTTCGCTCCTACCTAACACTTCCAATCTCGAACGATGCCTCGTACACCTAGAGAGTCTAGATGAACAGTGTTGAGATGCCTCTATGACTATCAAAGTGAATAAAAGACGTGTCAAGGTCCAATATGATAAGTCTGTATGTCCTCGATAGTACTTTGAGGGTGACTTGGTCCTTCTATATGATCAAGCCAAAGAACCACTGGGGGAAGGAAAGTTCATACCCATGTGGCACGGTCCCTATATCGTGAGACGTGTTTTAGAAAAAGGAGCCTATGAATTAGAATATTATGAAGGGAATGTGCTGGCTAAGCCCAGGAATGGGCTCTATTTGAAAATATATTATGCTTGAGCCCCAAGCTTGGGCATAACTCTTTGTATACTAATGTATTTCAGTGTATATATATTCTCCCTTTGTTTTTATCTTCAGCTTGCTTATCGAGTTTTTCCTTGCTTGGTAGATGTCAACAGAGACTTTGGTCTACTCAGGATTCATAGATAGGGCCAGTCATCATACATGGAACTTTGTTTCCGTCACTTTTGTTTTTTACTCACCTAAGGGTCTACTGGTGTATTCAAGTGGCGTTTTCCTAGGGCCATCCATGAATAATGTGGTTGAATATAGCGTTGTTATAGAACTTTTGCGTGATTCCATTTCACATGGTATTCACTCGTTAGAATTTCGCCTAGACTCCCAGTTAGTAGTATGTCAGTTGAATGATAGTTACCATGTGTGTGACCCTACTCTAATCTGATGACTCTTACGGGTATGAATTTTGGAGTGACAGTTTGATTTTATTAATTATCATCACATACCTAGAAGTTCTAATTATGTATCCAATGTGTTATCGCAAGGAGTCACCCCTTGACTGCAAAAGGGTAAGCCTTACACGTCATGATTCACTTCAAACAAGTTTTGGTAAATGGAAAATTTTAAAAGGTGGAATGGCCTCTTAAAACGCTTGAAAGTGATCTTAACTCAGATAGAACCTCATCTATTTGGCAAATTGTGGCAAGGAATGAGTTGCACATATTAGACTATAATATTAGGAAGTGGGAAGTGTAACAAAGAAGTTGATAGTTACCTAAGAAGTTTAAAATATCCTAAGAAACTCCTACAGCCAGGAAATAGCCTATATCCAAAGCTTTGTTTCAGATACAAACTATAGAACAGAAACTGAAAAACATGCATAAAGTATTCAATGCCTCAGTCATGAACCTTCACTCACATGCTACTGAATCTGCTAGAAAATAATGTACAGTAAACTAGAACATACATAACAACCATCTAGATACTCCAAAGGGTTCTCACTGTTAAACTCTAGTTACTACAAATGGATGAATAGAAAAATAACAGAAGAAGAAACATACCATGCATTAAACATTTCCTGAATCACAAGATCCTTCTACATAAAGTAAAACTGAGTATTTTATTAATGTCAAGCTTCTGGTTGAACCAACCCACCCTTACAAAGTTTTTCAAGTCAAAATATATAAGGAGAGGCCCTAACGCCACCTCCAAAAAAAATGTAACAGCTTAATTACATCATTAATCATTTATTTACATCCAAGGAAAAACATACGCATAACTAGAGATATGCTTCCTCCACTAGCTAACTAACTAGACATATGTTAAGCAGGAGGAGAAAACTGATCATGTTGAAGATGTTGCATGTGCTTGAGGTACATTGAATATTGGGTTGGGTTGTTGCTTCCATGAACCATGTTTTTAGGACCACTTGTTTCTTCATCAGCTAACCACCAATCACCCAAAACCATCAACTAACTTCCTTCCACATACCCATAACTTTAGGAGGCCCAATCATGTTTTAAATAGCTCAAAAAGGTTATAAACAGCTGTCAAAATAGCTTAAATGTTGTTGCTGCCGAAAATTTTGGTAGAATTCCATTATAAAACTTTTTATCCCGATGCTACTAGAAATTCCGATAGCATTCTGTTTCTTTCAAAATTATTCATTATACCTTAGAAAATCTGTGCATATGTTATACTCAAAAGAGATGAGATAGTTTAGACATAGGTAAGGCATCTAGAGTAGGTAAAACTAGATTTTTGGGAAAATAAATTTCTTTACCTCTCCTCTAAGTGAGTTGCCACTTCAGTAATCTCATCCAAGCTTGTTCTTCTTTCTGATGCAGTTTGAAACTTGGTAACTCTGAAAGCTGGCTCTGCTATAGTGGTACCTTTTCCCTTAGGAGTTCTCTGAACTTTCCTCCTCCTTGATGTTTCACTTTAATCGCCCTTAAAAGGCTTACCCTTCAATTTTCTCTTCTGGCCACTCGATTCTACAATAGAAGGGGTTACAACCTGTAGCTCTTCTGATTGCTTGTCCACATCTATGACCTCAGTCTTCAATGCTGGGTTTTTCAAGGCCTTTACATTAAGCTTGAATTTGTTGCTGGGTCTAGTGTGTCTTCTTCTTATTAGTCTTGTATAACTTATATTTTTTTTCTATTTCTTCATCTGGCAGGGTAGCTTCTACTGAAAGTACTATCCAATTTTCTCCCTGTTCCTTAGCTTGTTGGATTTCTTGAGCTGTATGTGAATCAGACTCTTCTGGCAACACTTTTTCCTTCTTTTTTCTGGTGTATGCCTTTGGGAAAGGAGGAATAGAGGGTATGATTTTCAAGGATTTAGGCTCTTTGGGTGTAGAGATTTCACCCTTATCTATTTCTTCTTTAGTCTTAACAGAGGAAGTCTTTTCTTTATCCTTAACAGGGGAAGTCTTTTCTTTAGCCTCTTTCACATTAGTTTTCACCTTGATTATTCCTTGGTGATAAACACTATATTCAAATGTTGTAGGGTGTGCCTGAATTTGAGCTAACATCTCGGTGGGGCTTTTGAGAAAGAAAAAGGGTAAGTTCAACATCTTCATCCCTGCAAGGTGGAAAAGGAATCTCATGTGGTATAAGAAAACCAATGTGAACCTCCTCTCACAGGTAAGATATATCTTTATCATCCTAAGAGGTTCAATCCATTCCTCTTTCAATAGGATGTTAGGGATTCCTTTCACCCAATTGGGATCTCTACAATCATCTTTGAGGAAGTTGCTGAGGAAGCTCTCTGTAACTTGTAGCTTAAGGCCCAAAACATCAGCCTCATGTCCATTGAAATATTGGGAAAAATACTTGGCAACCTCCTGGTTTTCTCCTGCAAGCCTGGTACAGAAATCATACCACCCTACTTCCACAAAAAGATGACTAACTCGGGGCTTGGCATCTAACAAATCTGTACCCTCGAGTTCTATCCATTTAATTTCACCTCCCTTAGTCATTAAAAACAATAAACAGATGTTTGTTGCATAGATGAGTTGTCAAACAGGGAGGGCTTTACCTTACAAGTGTTCTCGGGCTGGAAAACCAAATGTCTTTTGAATTGGAGCTTTCCGCTAAGTTTCTCATTGTGCAACAGCTTATTCACCAGCAGTCATAGGTTCAATAACTGCAATTTTCCCTCATTTTCCTGACTAAGGATTAGAGCAACAAGTGGTTGAGTCTAAGTGTTGGATGTGTTGGCAGATACCCTATCATGAATTTCTTGAAAAAGCCGAAAATTTCGACAGCATGCTATGAAATGGATTTAATAGACCATTTTAAATAATTAGTGAACTCAGATTCGGACTTAAGACATGGAAGCTCTTTAATCGGCGACATTGACACCTAGGACGGATAGACATGAGACATGACGCCTAACTCTAACGCTCATGATGACACCCAAACGGTGATGTAAAAATCCATTCGAATTGATATCCAAGCCAAACACTCATATTACATGACATGGTCTATAAACAACTGTTGTAATCTTGACGCTGACTGACATGAAAACTAACAGGAAAATCGAAAGAAAATGCGTGTGTTTTTTTCAGAGTATGCCTCCAAAAATTTCGGTAGCGCTAGTGTTTTATGAAAAACAGAGAATGATTTTGGAAATTTCAGTAGCACTAATTTCCAGAACTTAGAATTTACAGCACCTTTGAGTTAATTTTATCATTGCAGATGCTTTTGTTATCATCAGGCTCCAATTGGGATGGGGGCCTCCCTGTGAGGATTCCAAGAACTTTAGCAGTTCTAGTCGCCTTATCCATTGGGCTATGGAGTCATATGTGTAACTAACCTCTAAACAATGTAAAAAACTGTCACTTATTTAAGAAACTGAAAGACTCACTAGAAACTAGAGGAAAGCAATGTTTGGGAAGCGATCTTATTACCTATTCTACCCTACCCTAACCAGATCGGCAACTTGCTCAAGTAAAGGAAAATTTCCACAGTAACCATTCAAGCAAATTCATGACTAAAGGAATCCCATCTATACCACTGATCAATAGAGAAAAACAGAGATAGAAATTCCTTCAGAGAAACCTGCTTACCCATGAATACCAGTGAAATAATGAAAACTAGAATTTTCAGACAATCTGAAACATATGAATCCATATAAGCTGCAATTGGATCCTCAAGACCATGGTTGGAAACTTTCTGATTAAGAAAAGGCAATTGCTCACACATACATTCCTCTTTGCTTGAAAACAAACAACCTTTTGGTTCCCTTGAGATCAGATCTTGATCATCAACAATTGCAATCTCTTTGTTTTCAGCATGATGATCACAAGATAGTGGTACAATAGGGTTTAAATCAGACTGATAATTATGATCAGCCAAGAACATGTAGCTATCTATACAATCAACAGTTATAATATGCTCAACATGCTTTGAAAATTGATCATAAGCTAGACATGCATCCTTGTCCATAGAAAAATCTGTAACTATTGAAGAATCTAATTCCAAATGTGAATCATACTTAAATCTTTGTTGTTGTTCCAAATCTGATTTATACTCATTGTCTTCTTGCTCAGAATCTGAAACATATTGGCAGTCTTCCTGCTCATGTACATGCAAATTTTCAGAATATGCTTGCATACGAATTCTCTTGCTAGCATGGATGTTCTCCTCGACTTCTTTAGCATCTTCAAATAAGCATCTTAAGGATGAATATTTCATTTCTCTCGAGAGAAGGAAAAGCTCTGAATGTTGAGCCATCTCATAGTATACCATCGCAACAGTCTCAGAAGGTCGTATCTACAAGGGCATGCTACGATAAACATTGTAGAACCTCCTGTTGAAGACGGGAAAAAATTCTTCCTCTCTTCACCTCAAAGCATAAAAATTAGTGAGGTATTGATCAAGAGACTTGTTCTCACCCAACACTTTAAAAAGGCATTGCATAGCTCGATCCAAGAACCAATGGAATCGACTCCCAAACCTTTAAACCACACAACAACATCTCCAAACAAAGATTTGGAGAACAACCTCATAATAACATCATCATGGACTATCTCAAACTGATCAACAAAGTTCGCAAAGGCTTCCAAATGCCTCTCAACTGTAACATGATCTTCTCTAGAGAATCGAGGAAGATACTCAAGGAAATCAATAGGATAAGGATGAAGGTGATATGGAAGCCTTAAAGGTTTAAACATCTTGTCTCTGATTCTAGTTTGAAAACTAGTGGGATGAATATGAGGTTTAACAAGCTGATAGCGAGACTCAGCCAAAATAGAAGAAGGTGATGAGATCTCTGAAGGCTTTGAATCAACTTCATCACTCTCATGGTTACAAAGATGATCAATTTCAGGAGGGATTTCAATACAAAGTTCATCCTTATGAATAGGATGAGGTGAAGATACAAGATCAACATCTACAACATAGGCAGAAGGCAGGTGTTCTTATTTCAAGGATGGATATATAAAGGAAGGTTGATGATCATCTGAATAAACAAAGCATAGTATGATCCTCTTTATATGTAAAGGAAAAGACAAGAAAGAGTTGATAAAGAAGAACAAGAGTTCATGAAGAAATCTCATAAGTTGATACCTGGACATCCCCTTTCCTATGCTCATCTTCTGTCAACAGGATCCTCCCCAGTGGAGTATTTGATTGTGGATTCATCGGGTAGATAATTACAGTCAATTTTAGCGTCCCTCTCTTTTCTACCATCAAGAGCTTGATCTATGTCGTTCTCCCAGGGAAGCTAGCTTCACACTCCTTCCTCAACAACAATGCCATTTAATGTTATCGTAAGGAGTCACCCCTTGACTGCAAAGGGTTAAGCGTTACACATCATGATTCACTTCAAACAAGTTTTGGTAAATGGAAAATTTTAAAAGGTGGTTTGGCCTCTTAAAATGATTGAAAGTGATCTTAACTCAGATAGAACCTCATATATTTGCCAAATTGTGGAAGGGAATGAGTTGCATGGATTAGACTGTAATATCAGGAAGTGGGAAGTGTAACAAAGAAGCTGACAGTTACCTAAGAAGTTTAAAATATCCTAAGCAACTCCTACAGCCAGGAAATAGCCTATATCCAAAGCTTTGTTTCAGATACAAACTATAGAATAGAAACTAAAAAAAAGGCCTAAAGTATTCAATGCCTCGGTCATGAACCTTCACTCACATGTTATTGAATCTGCTAGAAAATAATGTACAGAAAACCAAAACATACATAACAACCATCTAGATCCTCCAAAGGGTTCTCACTGTTAAACTCCAGTTACTGCAAATGGATGAATAGAAAAATAACAGAAGAAGAAACATACCATGCATTAAACATTTCCTGAATCACAAGATCCTTCTACATAAAGTAAAACTGATTATATTATTAATGTCAAGCTTCTAGTTGAACCAAACCACCCTTACAAAGTTTTTCAAGTCAAAATATATAGGGAGAGGCCCCAACGCCACCTCCAAAAGAAATGTAACAGCTTAATTACATCATTAATCATTTAGTTACATCCCAGGAAAAACATACGCATAAGTAGATATATGCTTCCTCCATTAGCTAACTAATTGGACAGATGTTAAGCAGGAGGAGAAAACTAATCATGCTGAATATGTTGCGTGTGCTTGAGGTACACCGAATCTTGGGTTGGGTTGTTGCTGCCATGAACCATATTTTTAGGACCACTTGTTTCTTCATCAACTAACCACCAATCACCCAAAACCATCAACTAGTTGCCTTCCACGTGCCCATAACTTTAGGAGGCCCAAACATGTTTTAACCAGCTCAAAAGGGTTATAAACAACTGTTAAAATAGCTTCAATGTTGTCGTTGCCAGAAATTCCAGTATAATTCCATTATAAAATTGTTTGTCCCGACGCTGCCTAAAATTTCGATAGTGTTATGTTTCTTTTAAAATTATGCATTAATACCTTAGAAAATCTATGCATATGTTATACTCAAAAAGAGATGAGATAGTTTAGACATAGGTAAGGCATCTAGAGTAGGCAAAACTAGATTTTCGGGAAAATAACTTTCTTTACCTCTCCTCTAAGTGAGTTGCCACTTCAGCAATCTCATCCAAGCTTGTTCTTCTTTCTGATGCAGTTTGAGACCTAGTAACTCTGGAAGCTGGCTCTATTGTAGTGGTACCTTTTCCCTTATGTGTTCTCTGAACTTTCCTCCTCCTTGATGTTTCACTCTTCTCACACTTAAAAGGCTTACCCTTCACTTTTCTCTTATGGCCATTGGATTCTGCAATAGATGGGGTTTGTTGGCATAGGGGCAGACCCAGGGTTCAACGCTACAATAGTGCACCAACAAAACCCTAACTACCGGCCCTTTCAGCAACACCTACGAAACAGATGAAGTCTCACCCGAGGTAGAGGTAGGGGTGGTTGCAAGACTTAGGTATTTGCAACCTTAGTTGGGACACGACTCTATGATTACAACACTTAGAAAGCACTTAGCATAGGTCATTCATCAATATACATTCCTTATTATACTTCGCAGAAAGTACAGAGCATCGCAGTATTCACTTAGATCTAAGACTTCATCACTTAGCAAGAGTAAAACAGATCAAATCCAGTAGATCATCACTAAGCATATTCATATATATCAGATCTAACATTAATTCACATATTAGAAGCACAAAGAAAGAATAGATCTATCCAATCTAATATAATCACTTAGCAATATGAAATATCTAAGAATAAGCACAAAGCATGACACACAGTATTTACATGGTTCACCCCTACCCTGGGGCTACTTCCACCAACTCTTCTTCTGTATTAGCTTCACTCAATCAGGTTACAGCACAGAGCTTATCAAAATCCTACTCCACATAGGACAGGAGATCTGCGCGCACCCTACCAGATCCTCCTTCCCCGAGTAGATCTAGCACAGAGCCTCCTTACAATCTGTGCACTTAGAACTTACAATACTTGCACTTAGCTCTGCAAGTTTATCACATAGATCAACTCTTAGCACTAATCCACTACTAACTTTGCTTTAGAGCCTCTTCTTATATAGCCTAGACTTATTCTTATACATTTACAAATGTGGGCCTAAGCATGGGTAAACCCACGGGCCAACATCCCGATCCCATTACATTATCTCCAAACACCCAAAAAGGACCCAAAGTGGGCCAAGATCCCGTGATCTCTGCTTCGTCTTGTGCACTTCCTTCGATAGGGCGTCGAAGTCCCAAAACCAATCAAATATGACCAAGTATCTCCCAAAACTTGGTCAAGGGCCAACGGGCCCCTAACACTCACCTGTGACTCTTCCCGAGTCACTCAGGTCTGACCAATTCTGCTTCAAACGCCTCGCGTTTGGCTCGAGTTGCTTCGACCTGCTGCATTGCAACTGCTTCTTGCTCGGAAAACTCTTGGATGAGTGAAACATTCACCAGCCCTTCTAGGCGTTGTTGTGCTGAATTCACGACCTATTCAAACTCTGTTCCTTGGTTCTCAATCTCTATAAATAGCTGACATGCCTTATCCTTCAAAGGTTGAAGTTGCTGAGTTACTTTCATTACCTTGCTTTGGATCATATGGATCTGTTGTTGTGTTATGCGCTGCTTGTGAGATCGTTTCATTTTCTCTATGGGTGATAGGGCCTTCAGTTGCACCTGTTGCTTTTCGGCTTCATGCTTCGCCTCCTGGAGCTGCGACTCCAATTTGTGCAATTCTGGATTCTCGGCTAGGTTCTCATGTATCTGCGCACTTATGCTACTTAATTGTTTGCATTCCTCAGTGAGTTCTTTAATCCTTTCTACTGTGCTCCAGGCAGTCATTTCTCGCTGGTCGCGCTCTTCTTGCAAGGTACTTAGTATGGTCTGAAGCTCTAATTCTATGACTCTTTGTTGAAGTTGCTGAATAACTTCAGCAAGCTTCATCACTTGGCGTTCTAAGGGTTCTTCTTCTTTCTGCTCTAACCTGGTCACAGAGCGAAATGATCTGTTGACTGCTTCTTCGATCTTGATCTGCTTTGCGAGTAGATGCTCCTTTTCTTTTTGGATCTTCGCTCTGTCTTCTTCCAATTTTTCATGGAGAGTGTCCCTCTCTTGTTATGCAGCTCGGCGCTGCTCAATGATTTCCTCCTGTGCTTGCTTTAAGGCCTGGGTGGTCTGCGTGGTTTCTTCCTGTGCTTTCCGAAGGCATGCTTCGATTGTGGCAGCAATCTTTTGGAGTTGAACTGGTTCATCTCCCTCTTCTGGTGTTCCTTCTGGCAGGGGCGCAGTGGAGACTGTGTGGCTAGATTGAAGTGTCTATTGCACTCCTTGGAGCTCGCTCTCAATTCTGTTTTACATTGCCTCTTGCTTGGCTTCCTAATTTTTTGTTATTTCTTCTATAGCTTCATTCATAGTGGCGAGGAGGAAACTGAAGTAATCTGGGGTGAGCGTGGTCTTCATATTGGTTACAAGGGTTCTAGGTTTCTTCCGGGAGGAAGATTTCAGAGGTGAAACCTTACTTTTCTTTGATGAGTCCTCTTCGTCTCCTGGCCTCTCTTCTACTTCTTCTAAGTCTTCATCAGTACCTTCTTACTTGGGTGTAATGGATGTGTTCCTTACAGATCTGCTTTCTATATCCTGTATTTCCTCATCCTTCTTCATCTTTGTTGTTTTCTTCATCTTACTAGGCCCAGGTGTATCCTGCGTAGCTTTTGTGCTGTCGATGTCGGATAATTCTGCGGAGTCTGCTGAAATAAGGAGGTTTTTCGACCATTCCTTGGTGATTTCCTCCAGGTCTTCTTCTATCATCTTATAATAAGATTGTAACTACTCTTTGTTCTCATTAGCGCGTGATGTAAATGAAGTGGCAGTCCGCGCTGAACTTCATTAAGGGCCTAAACCTGAGGAGGGTATTCGGGGTTATCTGAGGCTTGGACTAGATGGCGTGCTTCAGCTGATTGTAGTAGGCATGGAATACGACATTGGATTGCCATTGTTTGCTCATATCATTTGAGTACCATAAGGTACTGAACTTCGTGGCTAAGGGCTCAAAAGGGTCGAGGTCTGGGAAGGTTGCATCTTCCGATATCTCTCATGCAATGAAAGCTATAAGTATCAAGAGCTAGCTAAAATGGAATTCATGCCCCTGATCCATGGCTTCTCTGCAGTTGATCTCTAGTTGATTCACTAGGTAATTCGCCCAGTTCATCTATAGTCCCTCTGCGCACTTTCCTGCGAGATCAACTACAAATTCGGGTACTTGCATGGGTCGATTCTTGCGAACGAGCTTCCCTACGATCAGATGACATGCAAGGCGCACTGTGCCGCTCTGAATAGAGGCTACCTTGTATCCTTTCACTCCTTTCTCAACATCGCCATAAGATTCTTTGATCTTCTGAGCAAGAGCGTGGTCCGCGGTCTTTCCAGGATAGTAGTCATGGGGATCAAGGCCCTGCATGCTAAGACCTGTGATCCTATTGATCAGCGCTGGATCAACTGTGATGCGGTGGTTCAACCATTGGTATCCTCCATGGTAGCTCGCCAGGAGTAGCTTAACACAAGCATTGACTTCTTGGTGACGTCCGAAATGTGGGATCTTCATGACATTCAACAGAGTGGACTACGTGAGGTTCATAGACCATTGTTGAGGGACGATCTTCAAGTTCTTGCCCTTGGTTCTGGTTAGGTACTTGTGCAAGGCAAGCATGTTGTAGACTTTACGATCTCCTAGGTTGAAGTTACTGAACTTCAATGCTGCAATCTATTCTTGATCTATAAGGACTGCGCGTACCCCTTTCGGCAGGTACGCGGTGACTATAGTGTACTCGAAGTCTCTAGGCATGCTGTCTTTGTTGATCGTACTGCTTAGAGGTGGTATGTAAGCATATAGGATGGATGGAACCAACCTCGCATTGGCCATATCATCTTTATGTTTGGTTCTGTGCTCTGCACCGGCTTAGGATGTTCTTGATCGAGCAGTCGACGAGGAGGCTTGCACTCCTCTCATCAATGATGCCTATAAACCTATAGACAACCCTTGTTTTGACATGACTCTTTCAATTCTGAGGCTAGAGAGTACCTCTCTTGCAGATTCTTTAGTTGTGCTAAATTTGTCAGACATACGCACTCGGAAAGAAAAATTAATTGGGGTGCACAATGATCTCATATACCGTACTAGGATGACCAACCAAATCGCAATGACCATTGTATACAACTACTAGTCTATGGGCTTCTAATTCTCAGTTGGAAAAAGTGTTCTTCGTGCATGGCACGACGAACTAAATAAGAAATTCAGCAGCAGTCTGCTTGCAACGGGCATGAACTTTCCATTAACGTTGATTTGTCCGTTATTGTGCAGTCCAACGGTCTAATGATGATCCTTTATTGCTTTTTTGTTCATTCGAGGAGGAATTCGAATAGGTATATCGGTCCAACGACTATATCTCTTCATCGTAGCGAAGTGCCATAGGTCCCTATTCTGATATCTCGACGAAGCTTCCATTCTACAAGTTTTCTTTCTGCGATGTTCTATTTGGAATCTCTTGCAACTTTTCAATTTTTTCCCTCTTCTTAGTTAACTTTCTAGCTTTCTTTCCAGTGAGCTTCATCTCAGTAGTTATTTTCTCGTTCTGGTTCCTATTTTCCTTGGATATAGTTACTTCGCACTACTGAGGTTCTTTCTTAGGGTTCAGGTATAACATCTCTTCTTTATCTGAGATAGAAACTTCAGTCTTCTGTGAGTCCTCTGGTGTTCTGATAACTTTGACATCTGGGTTCCTATTGTGATATAGCTTCGATATGTTCTCATGTTCTTCAATCAACTACGCAATCCTTCGGGTCATGAAGTCTTTTAACTCTTGTCTGTATTGTTCTAAAACTTTTTCTTCTTCCTTCTTTCTGGCTTGATCTCTTTCAATCCAAGGATTTCCAAGTAACATAGTAAACGGGGCGTTGTCCTTAATAAATTTGATAATCTCAAAATCTTCTTCTGTTGAATTTCCATTAGCATTCATAGATATCTGATTGAGCCTTCCACATAGGTTCACTAGTTTCCCTCTAAATAACCCTATTCCACTAAGTGAAGGGGTCATAAAAGGCCTCCCTATAGCTTCCCAAGTTCTTTCTGTCATAACATTCACCTTTGTTTCCTCATCCAGAACATAGTTAATGTCGAAGTCTCCTATTCTTACCTCGATGCATTCTTTCTTGTTAAAGACCTCTGATAATCTAACATGTCATTGATCATTCAAGGTGTCTTGTATCTGTAGTAACATCTTGTCTGATTCTCTCTAGGGTTCTGTTATTTCTGGATTTGCCTTAGGGATTTCTTCTTTCAGATTCATGCCTTCAATTTTAGCAATCATTCTAGGGCAATCTAATACTTTGTGGTCCAAATCTTTGCAACAGAGACAACTAAGTCTTCCACCACGACATTCCTTAGCAAGATGTCTCATTCTTCTGCAACTGTAACAGAGGGTTAATCCTCTCTTTCTTTTAAATGATCCCCAACCTCTTCTGTACTGCTCACTAGGGTTATGGTAGCTAGCCTACAAAAAATTCTTTCGAGGATCCTACATCTACTTGTTAGTCCAAACATTCTTTCTATGCATAGGTATAACATATCTATCAGATCTATTCATATCAAACTTTCTTTCATCTATTAAGGGCCTATTTTTCAAACTAGGACAGACTCTATTGAATATACCTAGATACATACTTTTAGAAACAAAATTTCCACTTATCTTACTTCTATAGAGCATAAAGCCTTCAGATCTAAGAACTTTTAACTATTCTTACCTTTATTAAAGCACTGAGCTTACAGATCTTACCTTTTTTCCTTAGAAACTTCTACTTTTACCTTTCTTAGAGCACAAAGCATTCAGATCTTGCTTCTTTTCTTCAAATCCGGCCTTCTCTTTTTAGCACAAAGCTTCATAGGTCGAATGAAAATATGCACACTAGAGCAACAGATTTACACACAAAGCTTTCACGGTTTCTAGATCGAATCTTTGCACAAATATTTTCTTTCTTAGTTCTCAGCAATCATAGTTCCAGGTCCCGGCAACGGAACCAATAGTTGGCACAGGGGCAGACCCAGGGTTCAATGCTACAACAGCACACCAACAAAACCCTAACTACCGGCCCTTTCGACAACACCTGCGAAGTAGATGAAGTCTCACCTGAGGTAGAGGCAGGGGTGGTTGCAAGACTCAGGTGTCTGCAACCTTAGCTGGGACACAATGTTGTGGTTACAACACTCAGCAAGCACTTAGCATAGGTCTTTCATCAATATACATTCCTTATTATACTTCGCAGAAAGTACAGAGCATCGCAGTATTCACTTAGATATAAGATTTCATCACTTATCAAGAGTAAAATAGATCAAATCCAGTAGATCAGCACTAAGAATCTTCATATATATCAGATCTAACATTCATTCACATATCAGAAGCACAAAGAAAGAATATATCTATCCAATCTAATATAAGCACTTAGCAATATGAAACATCTAAGAATAATCACAAAGCATGACACACAGTGTTTACATGGTTCACCCCCACCCTAGGGCTACGTCCACCAACTCTTCTTTTGTATTAGCTTCAGTTAATCAGGTTACAGCACAGAGCTTATCAAAATCCTACTTTGCATAGAAAAGGAGATCTGTGTGCACCCCGCCAGATCCTCCTTCCTCGAGTAGATCTAGCACAGAGCCTCCTTACAATCTATGCACTCAACACTTACAATATTTGCACTCGGCTCTGCAAGTTTATCACATAGATCAACTCTTATCACTAAGCCACTACTAACTTCATTTTATAGCCTCTTCTTATATATCCTAGACTTCTTCTTATACATTTACAAAAGTGGGCCTAAGCATGGGTAAACCCACGGGATGACATCCCAATCCCATTACATTATCCCCAAAAACCCAAAAAGGACTCAAAGTGGGTCAAGATCCCGTGATCTCTGCTTCATCTTGTGCGCTTCCTTCGATGGGGCATCGAAGTCCCAAAAACGGTCAAATATGACCAAGTATCTCCCAAAACTTGGTCAAGGGCCAACAGGGTTACAGCCTGTAGCTATTCAGATTTCTTGTCCACATCTATGACCTCAGTCTTCAATGTTGGGTTTTTCTTTTTTTTTAACAGTAACTGGGAAAATTATATATTAAAACTCTGCATAAAACGCAGACATCGTGTACATTTTGGTGTACAAAATTTGCTGATAACAGAGTGCTCCCACATGTGTTCTCCAAACTGTATATGGAGAATGGAGGTGGTGCTATTTATTCTACCGAATCCTGAAAGTGCAGAGTTGGTGAACACCTTACAAAAAGTACCTAGATATAGCTCAAAAAAGCATTTCATATCATTACTTTCTAGTCTTTCCTAGTGTGTGTTGATCTGCCTCTGCTGGAGGCCGGAGGTTGAGATCCAGATATGGGCGCTATCCTGGGGAGGAGGCCTCGTCTGAGCGAGTCTTGACAGGAGAAACCGGCCTAGATATGAATTTCAACTCTTCAATTTGCTGCCTAAGAGCTTCGCACTCATCCTTAGTCCTTTGTTGCTCAGTTTTGTGTTGTATGGTAATTTCTGTAATGGAGAGTACCTGAGTGGAAAGGGCCTGGAGCTGAACTTGTAGTGTTTGGACTCCATTTACAACCTCTTCATGCTCCTCGACTGTGACCATTTTTTATTTTTGCCTGTTCATATTTTCTATGCTTCTTGCATTCCACTGATTGTGTCATCCACCAGCGTGATCCCCAGGTGTTTCCTCAATGTTGATCCTGCTGCTGCGTCGACCTGTGCACTCTCTGGGAGTTCTCACTGTATTGTTCCTCTCTATATTGTGTTTGGTAGGTCTATACACCAATTCAATTGGAACATAATCTCTCCTGTTCAAATGGTTCATGGGATTTAACCAATTCCCCACTGATTGCCATACTTTCAAGCTATGATTGTCTCTGATGCCATTATCCTCCACCTCGCTTGAAATTAAATCCCTGTACCATTTGAACGTCATCATACGCCTTAATTTCTCACTGCAGAGATCCTTCCCACGCTCAGGAGTTGTCGTGAGTACAATGATGAGACTTCGAAAACGAACTGCGGATTTGAGGGGAGGTCGTCGATCATGAACTAGGATGATATAAGGCAGAGCAAGGGGGATGAAGAAAAGGAGGTGACGTCCCCACTCTGAGAGCGAGGGGTGGGTAGTGTAGAATTTTGTGAGGGGGTTGTCCAAGATGCATCTTCCACCATGTTCTAGAAATTAAGTTGACGGCCTTGTGCATTTTCTTGATGATTACTTGATTTCATGGAATTGCTAAGCTACGAGAGGTTCCATTTACCACTAGAGTGCCTTGCTCTAGACCAATTGCTTGATTTTCTTGAGCTTCTGCTAATTGGTTATTCCTTCTGAGTACATGGAAGAATTGTATACTATGGAATCTTTTGGTCACTGTCGCAATTCTTTGTAGGATAACCCTTAGAAATAAATTTGAGGATTGAGATCCTTTGTGAGCATTCCTTACAATTGTCTTGGAGTCCCCAATCACTGAAATGGCATGTATACCTTTGTTTTTGGCAAGGAGGAGCCCTTGATACAGAGCGTAGGCTTCAGCTTGATTGTTCGTTGCTAAGCCTAGATTCCAGTGGTAAGATAACACTAGGTTTCCTCGTGGACAGATGATTACCCCTCCCGCTCCTGCCACCCTGTTCAATGTTGGGTTTTTCAAGGCCTTTACATTAAGCCTGATTTTGTTGTTGGGTCTAGTGTGTCTTCTTCTTATTAGTCTTGTATAACCTACATTTTTTTCTATTTCTTCATCTGACAGGGTAGCTTCTGCTGAAAGTACTATCCAATTTTCTCCCTGTTCCTTAGCTTGCTGGATGTCTTGAGTTGTATGTGAATCGGGCTCTTCTAACAACACTTGTTCCTTCTTTTTTCTGATGTATGCCTTTGGGAAAGGAGGAATATAGGGTATGATTTTCAAGGATTTAGGCTCCTTGCGTGTAGATATTTCACCCTTCTCAATTTCTTCTTTAGTCTTAATAGGGGAATTATTTTATTTAGCCTTAACAAGGAAAGTATTTTCTTTAGCCTCTTTCACCCTAGTTTTCTTATATACAGTGATTTTTTTAGCTTTCCTCCTAGTCCTCTTACCAATAGATGAAGATGCAGGTTATTCTTCTTTCCCTTTCTATACAGGGGGCTAAGAAGGTTCCTGGTGTTGTAATGGTTCCTGAGAATGAGATAATTCCTGAACAGGTGCAGCTGGGCCTGCTTTGTAGAAGAGGAAATGCTCCCAGGTCTGGTTTCTTTTCTTCAACTCTTCTATGACCAACACCTTGATTATTCCTTGGTGATAAATACTGTAGTCAAATGTTGTAGGGTGTGCCTGAATCAAAGCTGACATCTTGGTGAGGCTTTTGARCAAGAAAAAGGGTAAGTTCARCATCTTCATCCCTGCAAGGTGGAAAAGGAATCTCATGTGGTATAAGAAAACCACTGTGAACCTYCTCTCACATGTAAGAYATATCTTTATCATCCTAAGAGGTTCAATCCATTCCTCTTTCAAGAGGATGCTAGGGATTCCTTTTGCCCAATTGGGATCTCTACAGTCATCTTTGWGGAAGYTGTTGAGATCACCTCCTGAAATAACTTGTCCCTTGAACCATTTTTCACCTTCCTGTGGTAGCTGGAAAATATCTGCAATTGAGCTWTCTGTAACCTGTAGCTTAAGGCCCAAAACATCAACCTCCTTTCCATTGAAACATTGGGCAAACTTCTTGGCAACCTCCTGGTTTTCTCCTCCAAGCCTGGTAYAGAAAGGATACCACCCTGCTTCCACAAAAAGATGACTAACTTGGGGCTTGACATCTAACAAATCCGCACCCTCGAGTTCTATCTGTTTAATGTCACCTCCCTTAGTCATTAAAAACAATAAATAGTTGTTTGTTGCGTAGATGAGTAGTCAAACAGGGAGGGCTTTACCTTACAGGTGTTCTCGGGCTGGAAAACCAAATGTCTTTTGAATTGGAGCTTTCCGCCAAGCTGCTCGCTATGCAACAACTTATTCACCAGCAGTCATAGGTTCGATAACTGCAATTTTCCCTCGTTTGCCTGACTGAGGATTAGAGCAACAAGTGGCTAAGTCTAAGTGTTGGATGTGTTAGCAGATACCCTGTCATGAATTTCTTGAAAACGTCGAAAATTCTGGCAGCATGCTATGCAACGGGTTTAATAGATCATTTTAAATAATGAGTAGTGACCTCAGATTCGAACTTAAGACGTGGAAGCTCTTTTAATAGGGGACAGTGACACCTAGGACGGATAGACATGAGACATGACGCCTAACTCTAATGCTCATGATGACACCCAAACCCTAAACGTGATGTTAAAATCCATTCGAACTGAGATCCATGCCAAACACTCATATTACATGACGTGGTCTATAAACAGGTGTTGTAATCTTGACGCTAACTGACATGAAAACTAACGGGCAAACCGAAAGAAAACGCGTGTGTGTTTTTGAGAGTATGCTTCCGGAAATTTTGGTAGCACCAATGTTTTATGAAAAACAGAGAATGCTTCCGGAAATTTCGGTAGCGCTAATTTCCAGAACTTAGAATTCACAGTGCCTTTGAGTTAATTTTGTCATTACAAATGTTTGTGTTAACAGTTTCTATTTTGCTAAATTTAGCTATAAACACCGAAACGTACTTGTTTTCTCTCTTAGGAGTCTGGAGCCGATTCTAATTTCCTTTTTTTACAAGCCGGCTTCCAAGTTCCAATGGATATGTAAGTATTTTTTTGCTACCGAAAGTAATACAATTTCCTAATTTTAAAAAATAAAAAAAGAAGAAGAAGTTGATAAATAACATCCTAATACAAGCAAAACCAAGCATACATTATACACAACCAATTTTGTTTTTAAAACATAAAGAGTACTTTGCTAAATCGTTAGCAGAACTCAATTATCGTTTACATGGAAAGAAATAAATAATGATGATTAACTCACGTCTACATCAAGTATAGAAGTAATATTTTTCTTTAAAACTAAGGATTTAGGACAACTTCGTAATGATGATTAACTCACGTATACATCAAGTATAGAAGTAATATTTTTCTTTAAAACTAAGGATTTAGGACAACTTCGTAAATCTAAGGTAATTGGTTAAGAGAATAATTTAAAAGATTGACATAGACATGTAAATGAATTGATTAAAGGTGTTTGTTAGCGAAATTAAAAAGACATAGACATGTAAATGAATTGATTAAAGGTGTTTGTTAGCGAAATTAAAAAGGATTAAGTTGGGAAGAATTATAAAATTAAGATTTTAGACTGGTTTTTTAAATGAATGACAATATGAAGATTTGTATGGAGAATATTGTATATAAATGGTTAATTAAAATCCATGTATCTCAAATTTATTAAAATATAGGGATTAAATTTTTTTCTCTTAATTATTAAAAGATGAGAGGATTAAATTTTTAATGAAATTGTGGAAAAGTTTGTGTTGGAAAATATTTGATTTTTCTTAGATAAAATAAATGGAAATCAATTATTATTATTAAAATATATTAAATTTTGAAAAAAAGATCTCTATTGCACTTTGATTATGCAATCTCAACAATTGATATTTATAATTCCAACAATTCCACATTTTAGGTAAAAATAATTGAAAAAATGTGACCGGAAAATATCCAAATCATATCATGTTTACAGTACACTTATACTCTCTAAATGATGACAATCTCTTAATATTTAGAACATTATTGGATTAAAAAATTGAGATAAAGATTAATTCCAAGAAAGAAGAGACAAATATGGTTGACTAAAGTAAATGAGTCTTGAAAACTTTTTTTTAACTTAGATAAAAATACACTAAAGAAAGAAGAGACAAATATGGTTGACTAAAGTAAATGAGTCTTGAAATTTTTTTTTTAACTTAGATAAAGATGCACTAAAATAAAGCTTTACATATAATGAGAATTATTCTCCATTGGGCCTCCATTGGGTTGGGATCTAGTAACAACTTGGAAACCCCCTTTCATATTTCTGTTGTCTTCATAGTTTATAGGGATGGGATGATGTATTTTGTTGTTGCATTCATTTTATTATTATCAGGAATATTGTTTATTTATTAGAGTAGAGTAGAGATTCTCAGATTAACAAATAGTCTTCTTGACCATTCTTGAATGAAATTAATGGTTGGAATTCAAAACCTTACTTTTCATTATCAAAAAAATTTTTAATATGTGGACTTGGGATTATCTATTCTAGGTCACTACTTTGGTTACCTTTTAGACAAAGTGTAAAAACTGAAAATCACTTGGTGAAAGTGATTTATCTCTAAGCATCATTGAGTGGGAATGGAAAATATTTTTAATGTAAATTCTGAATCTAGAGTAAAGGATAACCTTCATCCCCCTCCCAGGAAAAAAATGTTGTCATAAAATCTACATGGATTGTAAATATACAAATTATAACTCTAAAATATAGAACCCAAATTTTTTGTTGGTGTAAAAATCATGTGCAAAAGCTTGAATCTCTTTAAAAGAAAAATAGGTAATAGGTAAAAATGTAAAAGAAAAAAAAAGTAATAAAGAAATCTTATTTTTTACCTTACTTTTTTTACCCTTCCGCTTTGAGACTTTGAGCAGGAAACCAAAATATGAATTCTGCGTGGGAAGACACGAATCTTTAAGCATGTGAATTAAGGTACTTCGTTTGTTTGTATGTGACTTCAGGTTTAAAGTTGATACTTTACGTTTTTTTCCTTTCGCTCTGAGAAGAAAAGCCAAAGAGGAATTCCGTGTGGGAAGAAACGAATCTTTACAGCCTCTGAAGCATAGTTACCAAATTCGCCCGAATCAAGGGAAAAAAATACGAAAATTTGGCAATACGATTCGAATGTGAATAAATTCGTTGCAATTCGATACGGTTCGCCTCTTCTAAATTCTCTAGAGGGCGAACGCAAAACATTCGACACTTGCCAGGGTAGACGAGCTCAAAGTTTCTTAAAAAACAGAAAGGTGGTATGAAGAGACACCATAACTGAGAATAACAAAGAAAAATGAGTAGCAGCCAGTGGCTCTTTTCAGCCTTCGAAGCCGTAGAGGGTTCGGCCCTGCCTCTTCAATGAGTAGACGACATCCATAGTTGTAACGGTCTTTTCCCTGGCATGATCTGTGTACGTCACGGCATCTCTAATGGCATTCTGCAAGAAGATCTTCAAGACACGACGAGTCTCTTCATATATCAGGCCGCTGATACGCTGGACGCCTCCTCTCTTTGCAAAACGCCTGATGACGACTGATGGCAGGCTTGTCAATGCCCTGAATGTTATCGCTGAGAACTTTCCTGTGCCTCTTGGCACCTCCCTTCCCAAACCCTTACCTCACTTTTCACGCCCAGACATCCTTCGTTTCTCTGCACTCAACCAAAATGATAAAAGACAAGTGAAGAATTGCGATGAATAGGATAGACACGAGGGAAGAGACTGAATATATACAGACCACTCTCACATCTCCCCGCTTCAATTCAAATGCCACTCATCAACGGCTGAGAGCTTTGTATCCGTTGCAGCCCTATGTTTTCGCTGTGGACCGTCGATGATCGTTTATCAACGGCTGTAGTCAAATTAACGAGGATTAAGGCTTTCTGTATTGAGTTTGAACATTAATGATTATTTAACCCGTAAAATTTGGGGGAATGTTCAATCTACTGGTAATTTAACCCGTAAAATCTGGGGAAATGTTCAATGAACATATAACACCCCTAATCGTGAGCACTCAAAATACGTTAAAATCGAATTAATTTTAGGAATAAAATGATATATATTGTTTTTAAGAGGTATACTACCCAATTTTTTCCGAATTGAAAATTTTTAATCCGAATTTTTCTCGTATCGAATTCGAATTAGAACTTGGTAAGTTTTCTTTAAACCTGCTAATTAATGTACTGGTTTGTTTGCATGTGAATTCAGGTTTGATGGTGATACCTTACGTTTTTTTCCTTTCGCTTTGAGACTTTGAGCAGAAAAGCGAAAGAGGAATTCCGCGTGGGAAAACACGAATCTTTAAACATGCTAATTAATGTACTGGTTTTGTTTGCATGTGAATTCAGGTTTGATGTTGGTACCTTACGTTTTTTTCCTTTCGCTTTGAGACTTTGAACATAAAAGCGAAAGAGGAATTCCGCGTGGGAAGACACGAATCTTTAAACATGCGAATTAATGTACTGGTTTGTTTGAACTTTGCATGTGAATTCAGGTTTGATGTTGATACCTTACGTTTTTTTTTTTCCTTTCGCTTTGAGACTTTGAGCAGAAAAATGTACTGGTTTTGTTTGCATGTGAATTCAGGTTTGATGTTGATACCTTAACGTTTTTTTTTCCTTTCGCTTTGAGACTTTGAGCATAAAAGCGAAAGAGGAATTCCGCGTGGGAAGACACGAATCTTTAAACATGCAAATTAATGTACTGGTTTGTTTGAACTTTGCATGTGAATTCAGGTTTGATGTTGATACCTTACGTTTTTTTCCTTTCGCTTTGAGACTTTGAGCAGAAAAGCGAAAGAGGAGTTCCGCGTGGGAAGACACGAATCTTTAAACATGCGAATTAATGTACTGGTTTGTTTGCATGTAAATTCAGGTTTGATGTTGATACCTTACTTTCTTAACCCTTTCGCTGAGCAGAAAACCAAAAGATGAATTCTGCGTGGGAAGACACAAATCTTTAAGCATGTGAATTACGCTACTTCGTTTGTTTGCCTGTGAATACAGGTTTGATGTTGATACTCCGCGTCGGAAGACACGAATCTTTAAGCATGCGAATTAAGGTACTGGTTTGCTTGCATGTGAACTCAGGTTTGATGTTGAGACCTTGCCTTTTTTTTTCCCTTCGCTTTGAGACTTTGAGCAGAAAAGCAAAAGATGAATTCGGCGTGGGAAGACAGAAATCTTTAAACCTGAACACAAAGACGCACCAGAAGGCCGTTCAAATCCTAATTAAAGATCAACACACTCTCTTTGTTTCCATCTTTGCGGGTCCGAGATGAGATGCTCTATGATGTTACCGGTTTCGTTTCAATCTTTCCGGGTCCGAGATGAGATGTTCTATGATGTTAACGGTTTGCCACTGAACGAAGGCATGAACCCTTGCCCTTGATTTTGAAGAACCGGGAGGAGGAAACTCTCGAATGGACGGCAAGGCGGGATTTGCGCAAAGCACAACTAGTCCTTAGTGTTTTTATATATGGGATATATATGGGAGAAGGAATTTTTTTAGGACAGCTCCTATCTCGGATAAAGAAACACTGGAAATGTAAGGAGATAAATTAATTTCCTTCATGAATATCTTAGAGGTGACTAAAATGGTGAGGTATACATGTTATGCAATGATCTATGTGTATATGAATGTGGCATAGGTTCTCCTTGACTTGATTACTATAACATTACCATAGACTTGATTACCATAACATATTAGGACAATGAGTGGATCCAAATGTTGGATTATGCACATATTCCTTTCCAATATAGGAAATTCCATGAACATGCTCGCCTGTTCACAGATTTCCCATTGAATGTAGAATAATCAACAAACAAGGCCAAGGAACAACAATATGCAAATGGGTTCACTAACATTTCAAGTAAGAGGAAAGCAAATAGAGAATAAAATAAATTTACAGGTGGGACATGTAATAATAATACAAGCAACTTTCAGGTTCTTGCGAAAGAGATAGGAGAGGACTCTAATAAGGAGGGACATCCTAGATCTAATGGGAGAAGGATATTCAGAAGTGTAGGAAGACAAAACTAGAACCTGTAGTTACTCAAGCTGAGGAAGGTGAGATAGAGATGCAGGAAATTAATGCCACGAAGGGGTCATAGGAGGAGGCAAAATGGGATGATGCAAACCAAGAGATGGAGCAGGATGATATGGAGTTAGACATCAAGGCACTGATGAAGGTGCATGAGGAACATGAAATTAATAATTTTCTTGAAGATCATCTTCAAAAGCTTCAAAGAGACTTGATTAAGGGAAAAGGTAGATGGGTCAACCAGACATATAATGTGACCTTCTCATGAGGCCTGGGGGATTAAAACCCTAGAAGTGATCCATTGGGAAAAATAATAAAAGAGGGCAAAAATCACACAAGCATAGATTGGAGAGGATAAGAGCCATGCTTGTAGACTCATGCCAATCAATAGGAGTTATGAATAAATATTTGATCCCCAACCTAAAGTTTGAAATGAAGATTATTTCATGGAATGTTAGATGCCTCAATGCCCTATCCAAATAGAGAATGCTTCACAAAAGGATAAACTAGGAAAAACCCAGTATATTGATGCTACACAAAACTAAGCGTGATAAATACTCTATGTTGTGAATGGCCTAGAATATTTCGCAACATTGTGAAACAACACTAATAGAAGTGAAGGGAGCTTCGAGGGGATTAGCCATCCTCTAGGATCCAGAGATTCTGAATATGGATATTCACTCCAGATTTCCCAGAATCATCACAAGGAAATATTGAGTCTTATGGATGCAAGAATAGGGGTATATGTCCAATGCATATGACCCGTCATCTCTGGCCATGAAACAAGACTTCCTTGATGTTGTTAATATTTTGAAAGAAACCATGCAAAACCATCTATGGATCATTTGTTACGGACCTGTTATCCTCAATTCTATGGATAACTAAGGAGATAATGTCTCAAGGCCCTCAGGTTGCAGACATGGAGTACCGAGAGACAAATTGACCAACAATGTCCACTTACACAGATGGAGACCTGCTTCACCACCACATATTCCAGGTTCATCATGAGGGTATCCATCACACCATCTTTCTTCCGGAAGACATTGGGTCTTTCTCCATGAGGTACAAGCCAGGTATTATGGTGAGTGTCATTTCAATATTTGAGGCATTTGAGTTTGTTTCATTTGAAACTGATTTTGATTATGTAACGCCTCCTTGGACCTTATGCTATTTACCTTGTTTCACCTTGGTGGTTGACATTGTTCCCTAGTAAGTGGTCACCCTTAGGGATGGCTTTGTTATTGGGAGGTCCCCTTGACAAGTCATAGTGCCATTCCTTACCATACTTGTCACTTTCCACGCTTTGTCCCCCCATCTCCTTATCTTTTAGGTTTTCAGGTGTACTGACCCAAGAAGGGGTTGTTCCTCATTTCATGGGAAGAAGGGGTTGAAGGCCCAGAGGGGTGATAGCTGGTAAAAGATAAAATCCTAATCATGAATCTTCTAGATGCTCGCCCAAATAGGTCTTAAGAGGAATGAAACGCTTCTCCTAAAAAATCAAAGACCTGCAAAAGCAAACACATAATATAAATGTCCCACTTGATTGAGGGATTTACACAAAGTGAGTTACAAGCTAGACTATACCCCCATGGCACTATGTTTTCTTCTCCCTTCAATTGACACTGTGGTACTGCCCCCCAAGCTAATCGATTTACTCTTAGGGAGTACCCAATGTTTGGAATCTAATTAACTAATGGAAATAAATGGGCTTGGAAAATGGATGCGTTGAAAATGAAGGTGCAACTCACCCTCTACAAAGGCACCCGTAGATGAGACACTACGCTCCATTGTATGTCATGAACCCCATGCCCAAAAGTATTTCCCCCATCCATGTCATTTTCTCCACATGTCTTAGAGAGGGGTTTCTCTTGGGAAGCACTCCTTGACTTAGGGGAACCCTCCCATACCTAAAATTGGAAAATTGCATAGGGTCTTTAAGCAATTTTTTAGTTTAATGAAGTGGTTTTGGATGCAGATGCTCATGTGGATATTTTATTGACTTGATTTACTCATCATGATGCATTTGGCTTGAGATCCTTGGAGGGTGTATTCATTGTCTTTGCAGGACCTTGTTTGGTGGACAAAATTGGAAGAACAAGCTTAGCTTGGGCTTCCTTGGGGATTGAATCCCACAAGTTGGATACCATGGACCACACTTCGGATGATGATGAAAACTTTTGGAGGACCTTACCCATGCCCCTACTAGCCCAATGTTTGGCCTTTGGAGGTCAAAAAGTCAGACTTTGAGGGCTTGATGTCATGCATGGGTTAGGGTTTGGTGGTGATAACGACACATGGCACGATTTGAAGGAAGAACGACTTGGATCATGGAGGAGAGACTTGGCATGAGGACACATGGCCTTTGGAGGCCTAACACATTCATCCTCAACCCCACATTTTTCTTCTAAGTACCAAAACGTTGCCCTAGAAGGGTGATGTTTTACTTTTAGGGTTTCTTTCATTTGCAAATTATGAATTAAATAGTTTATTGTGTAAAAGGGGAAAAGTAAGGGTTTTTGTCCCCTTACTTTGTGGTTTACCCTAAGTTTTGTGTACAAAATCTTATTATATGTTTTTGTATAAATAGAGATCATCTCTATTTCATTTTTATCATTGCTCTTCCACGTGGAGAAGGATACTTGACTGAAATTTTCTCCCTACTTGGGAAAATTCATTCTCTCTCTCTATTGTGATATGATCTATCTATTGTCTTATGGAAGGAAGTAGTGCACTATCTCTTGGAGGTTCTTTATCTTTCCTTGGTGATGAAAATTCTTGTAACTAGGGTTTGTCTTGGCATTTTTCTTGGAATTTGTAAGGAAAATATCCATTTGTTAGGTTTATTTCTTGTTCCATGGTTTTTATTGGCTAGATCCTTGGAGGAGTATAAGGGCATACACCCTCCACCAAGTTTTATCATTGTTGTTTGTTGAAAGGACTATTTCAAAGGTTCTTAGGAGGAGTAAAAGGGTTTACACCCTCCTAGATCTTACCTTGTTAGGGTTACTTGCTCAAGGGAGTAAAAGGGGTTACACCCCTTGAGAGGTAGTAGGCCTAACCTAGTACAAGAAGAATCCATAACCCATTTTGCAAGGCACTAATCATTTATTGCATTGGAGAAATAAAATACTTGCATTGAAATACATGGTTTTACGAGATATTGAATTTGTTCAAAGTGTAATCAATTATTTGCCTTGATCGCTTGCTTGAGCCACTAAGGCGTTTTGATTGGTCAAGGATATCTTACTATTGTTACAAAATTATGCTACAACGATTAGGTTGTTGCAAACTCTTTTATTCAAGCTTAATTTTTCACTATTTTATTGTTGGAAATAGTTAGAAAGTTGTTATTGTTAATATACTTGATGTTGGCTATTATTGGGCAAATATTTGGCTAATTCCTTTGGTAAAAGTTGATGTTGTAGAAAATATTCACTACAACCGTTTGGCCTCTCTGAAAAATATTTGAAAATGTCTTTTTTCATCCCTAATTCACCATCAAAGATTGTGCTAAAGTTTTGGGAATTAGTCTGCATATTTAGTGCTTCATTGCCCAATAAATACTTGATGCTTTTGATGGTTATTTTTGCAGTAAGAAATCAATTCCATTGTTGATACACACACACACACACACATATTTTTGTACTTCTATAAATCAGGACAACAAGCTTCACTGGCTTGTCCCATTGATATTAAGGCTTGTATCACTCTTATTTTTCTTATTTCAGGTAGGTCTAACACTTTGGTGTAGGTACTTAAGTCTTTGGAAATCATTTCCTTTCAAAAAGACTCGTTTTCAATCCCTCATACGTCTTCCATAATTGACCTAAGGGGTTTCTCTCATTATCTCTCCATCTTCCATCTCAATCCCCCTAGGGTCACCTGAGATTCCCCCATTGAGGTGATCAATTCACCTCTAAAGTGATGAGAATAGTTATCTAGGGTGATAGTGGGTAGGTATTCTCCTAGTTTTCTCCATATTGTGGTTTGGGTCGGGCTCTTCCCAACCTACATTTTGCGCGATAAAATTTTGGTGTCGTTGCCAGGGAGGATTTTGAATCCTCTTTCATGCCCAAACGACACTTTGGCAAGCTTCCATCCCAAATCCTTTACCCCGATATTTCTTAGCAACTCCACTTGAAGGATGTTCTCCTTCCACCCTTGATGACCTCTTCTTGAAGCTCATCTAGTGACTCCACCATCCCAAGAAACCACCTTCCGTGATTACCCTTTCCATCTTTTGAACCATGGAAGTATATGATGAAAATTTGCTTAAAAGGTGGAATGATATCCCAAAGTTTGATGGTAACCCGTGTTTGTTTGTTGCACATATTGTCAAATTTTTTTAATACATTTATTGGTATAAGATAACCCAGGGTGATGAATTAATGCAATTGTTCCTAGCATCCCTGGACAAGAAACATAAGAATTTGATCATGCATGCTTGTATCTCAAAGGATTTAACCATCCTCATATAAGAATTCCTCACACATTGTGGACCGAAGTCCCATAAGTTTGAAGAAATGGTTCAGAACCTTGAGGATGATTTTCAAGAAAGGATGTTTCCTTTGGATCTGATTGAGAATTTGAGGGAAAATTTCTTTGAATGAAATCTCTACAAAGAAGAAGATCTCAATGATGAAGAGGATTCAGTGTCCATGCTCCTACTTGATGAAGATAAAGTGCTTGTATATGCCCTTCCATTCGATGAAGACATCTAGGCCTCTGCTCCTCCTCCATGTCAAGAACATGATATGATGAATCGTGACCCTTTTGAAGATCTTGAAGATACTTTATTCCATGACTTTGGAAGCAAATAAGTATTATAGGATCCCTTAGATAAGACAGATCCTCTTGGAGAAAAGATAAAAAATCACTTTGTATTAAGGATCAAGCCTCTTGTTATGAATAGGCGATGGAGGAGCATGGACATGAAGAGAAAGAATGATAAGGTACAACATGTGAGGCATCATTACTTTTTCTCCCACTTGATGAAGGTGAGGTTTTCCATCCTTTCTCTCCTCATGTACATGAATTTGAAAAATAAACTATTCTCAATGATGAAGACATTGGAGATCCAGTTGAAGCTTCCCCAACCTCTGTTCTTCCTAAACATGAAGACGAAGACATGCTCATTTTCAATCGTACTAATGGTCTTATGAAAGAACCCTTGGATATAGTTGATGAGCATATAGACACTTTAATATAGACTGGGAGACACAGATGGAGCCAATATGCAAGGTTGCATAGTTAAATTCAACTTAGAAGGTCAAAATATGAGTTTTAATGGCCGTTGTAGAAGCTGGATAGAGTTGATGAATTGACAATTGAGATCATGTTCAATCACGAGATCAATAACCCAAATTCATTTTAATAAATTTAAAAATTCGTAAGGTTTCGACCATTTGAAAGGTTGAGTAGATCAACAAACGAGATTCAATTTCGGTGAATGGGAAAATGAGAATATCGATGATCCATATTTGTCAAAGAATTGGGCTAAAATTTCTAAGTGTTGAATTTTGCCAACAAAATTCCCTGATGGTCGATGGTCGAATCGACAAGTTTGGTGAAGATTTGGATTTGTCCAAAAGAAGTCTTTGATAACTAACAACCAATGATTAGGGATTGGTAGATTTTGGAAAAAATTCCACGTGTCCAAAAGAAATATTTGATGCAATGGTCGATGATCGGGTGTCGACAAAGTTTGGAAAATATTTATATATTGATGACCTAGATAATTTTGAATAAGTATATTGACGGTCCAAATTTAATGAGAATTTGGTCTAAAAATTCAAAGTGTTGAAGTTCTCCAACAAAAAACGTCAATGACCGACGGTTGGGGATCGATAGAAATTGGCGAAGGTTTCATGCATCTAGAAAGGATCATTGATGGAAAATGATCAAGGATCGATAAAAAAATTTGAGAGTTTTCATTTGACCAAGAAAACTATTCAATCGCCAATGACCAATGATCAGGTGTCAAAAAATTTAGCGAAGTGTTTTAAGTCTTCCAAGAGAAGTGGTTGATTTTTGATGAAGGAAAAAATGATGATGACATCAACATCCATGTGTCATGGTACGCCAACATCCACGTGTTATTCCACATCAACCAATTTTATGCTTCAGGATGATTTGTCACACCATGTCAACATCTATGTGTCATGCCACTTCAACATAGTTTCCACATTAGCAAAGAGATGGACGATGATCTATGATTGGGTGTCAGGGAGATTTGTGAGTAGTTTTGGTTTTCCAAGATAAATATTCGATGACCGGTGGTCGATGATCAGGAATCAGGGAGATCCACAAGAAATTTTGGTTTGTAAAGAGAAACAAATGACGGTCGATGGCCAATGATCATGCATTGGGGAGATCAGTGGGCAAGTTTGGTTTACAATAACAAATATTTGATTTTCAATCACTGATGGGGAGCGGGTCAACAGTCCATATTTCTTCTGATTTGAGACCGATGACTCGGATCAAAGGACTATTAAAACACTAAAAATAATCAAATTTCTATGATTTTTTTAGGTTTTTTAAGGCCATTAACTTGCAAGGCAATTTTGAGGCCATAAATATCGTTTTTAGCCAATCAAAACCCATGAGAATAGAGTGTACCATGTTGGGTGTGGAGTTTGATTATCTTCCTGATTTAGAGGTCTTATTTCAATTATGTTTAGATATCAGTTCCTGATGGGGGGATTTCCCTCCCACATTTGTCGCCAGGGGGTCCAAGCAGGGTGGAGACACTTCATTGGAGCCCCCCTTGGTAGGGTTCGGGGGCAGGGCCCCCGAATAATTGTTTTGGGGAAAATTGTCTTGTAAAATATTATATTTTTGTAGTCAATATGAACTGTTCATCATTAACTTTCATATATGACAGTAGAATTTATGTTAGGATTTTTTTCCCTATGTTGGCACAGGGGTAGACCCAGGGTTCAACGCTCAAGAGCGCACCAAAAAAACCCTAACTAGGTATCATTTTTGGGATTAACTGCGTAGTATAAATCATTAATCTATGACCCGTATCCATGAGTATTAGTCGCAACTGACCAATAATTCTCATGATTTGAATAGTCCACTTAACACTCATTACATCGGGTGATACTCACAGGGGTGAATAAATGGGATTGAAACCAACGAAATGAATCACATAGCATCAATCATCACTTCCAGGGCTTGCACCTAGTAACTAGGGCTTCCCAGGTGGTCACCCATCCCAAGACGCCTATAGCTCAAGTGCGCTTAACTGTGGATTTTTCCCTACAATCAAGCCCACTTAGATTGCTACCCCATTTGCAAAACCTTAACAAGTATTGTGCCTTATGAACTATCTAGTTAGAGCTCCCTCCACTCTTATTATTTAAGCATAGAGGGGCTTCCGCAGTGCAACATATTAGGTATAATTTTTGGGATTAATTGTGTAGTGTAAGTCATTAATCTATGACCCATATCCATGAGTATTAGTCACAACTGACCAATAATTCTCATGATTTGAATAGTCCACTTAACACTCATTGCATCGGGTGATGCTCACAAGGGTGAATAAATGGGATTGAAACCAATGACATGAATCTCATAACATCAATCATCACTTCTGGGGCTTGCACCCGGTAACTAGGACTTCCCAGGTGGTCACCCATCCCAAGACGCCTCTAGCTCAAGCGCGCTTAACTGTGGATTTTTCCCCACAATCAAGCCCACTTAGCTTGCTACCCCATTTGCAAAACCTTAGCAAGTATTGTTCCTTATGAACTATCCAGTTAGAGCTCCCTTCACTCTTATTATTTAAGCATAGAGTGAAGGGAGCTCTAACTGGATAGTTCATAAGGCACAATACTTGCTAAGGTTTTGCAAATGGGGTAGCAAGATAAGTGGGCTTGATTGTGGGGAAAAATCCACAGTTAAGCGCGCTTGAGCTAGAGGCGTCTTTGGATGG
>JZKD02S0083444.1:814019-830670 GCA_000966675.3 Picea glauca
ACCCCTGTGAGCATCACCTGATGCAATGAGTGTTAAGTGGACTATTCAAATCATGAGAATTATTGGTCAATTGCGACTAATACTCATGGATATGGGTCATAGATTAATGACTTACACTATGCAGTTAATCCCAAAAATGATACCTAATATGTTGCACTGCGAAAGCCCCTCTATGTTAAAACCCTAACTACCATCCCTTTCGGAAACACCTGCGAAGCAAATGAAGTCTCACCCGAGGTAGAGGCAGGGGTGGTTGCAGGACTCAGATGTCGGCAACCTTAGCTGGGACAGAGATCTGTGATTATAACACCTTATCAAAGCACTTAGCAATTATAGTTTATCAGTATTAAACCAATATCTACTTCGCAAACAAAACCCTAATTACATAGCATCGCAATATTCAACCAGATGTAGGGATGGGATAGAAGAAAAAGCCCTGAAAGTGGTAAAGAATAGACAAGAAGTTCATGCATTGAGAACGGAGAAAGGGAGTTGGCTCTCCATAAAAAGAAAAACCCTCAAGAGGAAAGATCAAGGATGTTAAACCCATAATGGTTAATATTCAATGGCCAAAATTTTCCAAGCACTGGATCAATGCTTATAAGTGTGTTTTCTCTCTCGCATATTTTTATAATGTAGAATTCAATGGACACTCTAACCTTATGGGACACAAGATTTAGATGAAAAATATGAAGATCACTAGTTAAGGATAACTTCAAAGTTTAAACTGGTATGGGACTCTGCGTAAACCATACAAGTGTAAGATCTCAAATATGGAATCTCGGAGAGGAACATGTCATCTTCTTCAAGGTCATATTATTTGGTCTTGTGACTTGATATATCTACAGGAAACCATTACCTCAAGCAATACTTTCATTCTTGTACAACCTTGCAGAAAGGAATAGGTATCAAAGTCTAATCCAATTCCTTACTCGTCCATAACACAAAGCATGTCCATATCCTCTTTCACTATTCTTTCTTTACACAATATGATAACCTTCTCAAGATTGGTACATCCAACTTCCATATCGGTTTTTATGATGGGTTGCACTACTTTTAATAGGATTAGTAAATAATGATATGGTTCCTAGTTTGAGTTTGTTGGTACTGTCATGAATAAACCTGAACAATAAAACTCGTTATTTTCTTTTTTATAATATTGGGTTTTGGTTGATAACAATAATGTTATTAGTGCTACAAAGAAACCGGTGCCATTGTTGCATATATGAAATATGATTTGAGTTTGCAGTAAGTGAATGTTTCTTCTAGCAGCCAAGATCCATCAAAGAAAATCTATCTAATTAAAATGAATGAAAATCGGTTTTGTAGCTTAAGAAATTTATTATTTCCTCCATTTATAGAAAGTAATTTTTTCATAAAGGCATAGTGTACCATGTGAAATCCATCAGTTGTATCCATATTTTTATTCAAAGAAGATGAATGAAAGCATGCATTTACCATAGTTCACATAGAAGTGGGGTTACATAGAGCATTTACATTCTACAACTCACAGACAAGGGTTCAAATGTCAAACCTATAGAGAATGAAAACCATTTTGGAAAGATTCCTCTAGGTAGAATAATGGAATGGTTCATATTCCCTGTGGACCTACATCCTTAAAAAATGTTGTATGTATCATGGGAAAATAAATTTTTATAATCACAACAAATCTGGAAACCCCCTAAAGCATATATCACGACCACAAAAGTCGGGGTGTGGAGATGAAATAGAATTCCAAGGCACAAAACCTACAGTAGTACACATGAGATAGTTATACTCGTCTTTGGTATTGAATCCATGGGTGTGACTATGTGAATCCTTGCCATTACCTGCAAGCTCTTTACCCTCATCAGTTGGTTTATTTTAATTTTTCAAATAAGAATCACCAATGACCAAAGCACTCACAATAAGTATACAAAAGGCCATGAACATGAATGCAAACCCAACCAATTGGAAATTATATCAAGATGAGTATCTAAAAAACATGAGGTTCATGCCGAGTTTAAAATTCGAACCTCTGACCCATGTCAAAGGGCATGTGACTCTGAACCCTCACTAGAAATATCTGCATGCAGGGACAGGTAAAACAAAAGAAAGATGAAAAAAATACAAGGTCGAATGTTGATCATTTTCAAAGGCCGCCCTCTTTTGACAATTTAGGTTTTAAACCCATGATCGTATTCCAATTACTCGATCCCTAGAGTATGCGCCACTACAATGACAAGTGCAACCCAAAAGAAAAATATCAAATATACATGACTTAAGAAAGCATATAATTAAATAAAATTGGTGAATCTCAGTTCATCGTAAGTTCGATGTATAGAGAAAAAAATCGTAATTAGGACAAACATTGGGGAGCCCAACAAATGTTTTTGACAATACCATTAATTTTATCTTTATCATCGTAATATTTAGTCGAATTTTGACCCCATATGTACTAGTGAAATGATGTTGTTTGAGACTCTTGCAAAAATAAAAATTATAAGAACACTAGAAAAGAAAAATGTACACTAATTCTACAATGAAAAAGAGTTTCAAAAAAGAAAAATGCATGAACAATCTTTCAAACCTTGAAACAGTTTTTTTTCTCATTTTTGATGCAAAATGCACAATGCAATATTTTTGAGAAAAAACAAAAGAACCAAAAAAAATGATGTTCTTTGTTATTTTTACTTTGAAATTCTTTCAATATGAGAATAAAACAAAATCCTATAATAATTTATTTTTCTTTATCAAATATGAAGCAAAACAATGCAATAGAAAGAAAGAGACCTAACTAGTAGCCAACTAGGTTTTTTTCATTTTCTTCTTCTTTCTACCCAAGCAAAAACTGACAAAAGATTCTAAAAGAAAGAAATTTTTGTTTTTTATGTTTGAAAAATCCAAGGAAATCACAAAATAAAAGTATCGAACTCAAATACAAACTCAAGTTTCAAAGATGACCACAACAACGACCACAAAATCGATACCCTAAGAACAAGACTAGTATTAAAGTTATGCAATCCAAGGGATAAAAAGAAGCCAAATAAGGATTAAAATAATTTGTTTTCTTTTCAATTTTAAGGCTTTACAAACTATATATATCCCACAAGAAGTTTCAGGAACGAACTCCCCAAAAAATCCAAAACAGGGCAAAAAAAGGTCGAAAAAACTCGAAGAAAAATCACTTTTCTGGAGGCATACACCCCTTTCTCCACTAAAAGTAGTTCTTATGATATCTTATACACACATTTTCCTTCTATAGGGAGCATATGTATGCACCTTAGTGATATGGATTTTATGAGAAGAACGAAATGACTATAGATTATTAACAGATGCTTAACACAGAATAACAGAGATATAGTAAAATTGGTTTTATATTCAATAAGGAAATAAGCTGAAATTGTAAAATGCAACGGAAAACAAGCTTGCTGGAATGGTGGCGGCTTATCTCTGAGAAGAGATGCTATGGTTGCGCTCATTCGCAAGAATATATTTACACTAAGGCTCTGAAGGCCCTTTTACAATAAACAGGAGTGTCAAAAACCCTAGACATCCAAAAACCTAACCCTAGGAGATGAAGCGTCAAAAGTCGTGTGGGCCTCGTTTGGGTAAGTAAGTACATCAACTTCCCAGGGTCGTAACTTTTGCATACGATCTTCATTTTAGGCGTATGTTAGCCCGTTGGAAATATCTATCTGAGAACTACAACTGTCGACAAAAATTTCATGATGAAACTTTTGATTGCTACATACCCAAAAAAAATGTCGTTTAGGGCCTCAAAACGGCTCCGGAAGTTCAGGACCCGAAAAACTACTAAAAAAGTAAATTACCAAAATTGCCAAAAAGTTGTTTTGAGCCAGCTGGAAAAGGTGGGTGGCCACCAATATCTACCTGGATCAATCCTCCCTCCTTAGGAAGCAATGGTCTCCATTGCGTTGAGTTCCCCCATTAGATGAGGAAATTTCTGCTGAATTTGGCCCCGAGTGAACCACTTGCCTTGGTACAGGAGCTACCCTGCTTTGATGACTCGATAAAGTTGGATCCTTTGTTGTTGAGTGCCCTTGATCTCTGTGTCCACAATCTGATCACTGGATGCCAGTTGTATGCATTCGGGGTTGAGCTCTGTTGGTGTCAATTGTTCTGCTACGTTTGAGGTGTCCAATAATGGTGGGAAATGAGGCCGAAGGAGGTCCACGTTGAACATTGGGTGAAGGCCAAGGAAAGGAGGAATGTCGAGCTCAAACGAATTATCCCCCATAGCCTTAGTGATGGTGTACGAACCATAATGGAGTGGGCAAAGCTTCCAATGGGGTCTTGTAAGGTGTTCTTTTTGCAAGTGCAACCAAACTTTGTCACCCACCTGAAACTTATGTGGCACTCGATGTTGATCATGGCACTGCTTGTACTTGTCATTGGAATTTTGTAGGATATCCTGAACCTGTTGGCAGATGTACTGGATCCTCTCAATGAACCGGGTGGCTTTGTTGGCTTCAGTTGGAGTAGAAGATGAGTTGGTCGAGGTGACCACAAGGGGAAGTGCAACATCTATGGGACCCAATGGTTGGAATCCCAACCCCACCTGAAAGGGGTTGCGTCTGGTTGAACTATGCAGGGCTCGGTTGTAGCTATTTTGGACATAGGGAAGACTCATCCCATGTGTGAGGGTGCGTGGAATTATACATGTGTAGGATATGCACGATCATTCGATTTACGACCTTGGTTTGGCCATCTGTGTGGGGGTTGAAGGCTGTGGATTTGGTGAGCTTGGTGTCCAGCAGTGACCAAAGGCTCAACTAGATTGTGTTGAGAAATCGATTGTCCCAAAATGAGACAATGGTTTGTGGGATTCCAAAATGTACTTAGACTCATTCAAAGAAGATCTTGGCAGTGGCTTCTTTTGTTATGCTCTTCTTGCAGGCAACCAAAATCTCCATCTTAGAAAAGCGATCAACAACCACAAAAACACAGTCATTTCCCCGCTTGGTGGACGGGAGGCCTGACATGTAGTCCATTGAGATGGATTCATATGGTCTTTCAGGAGTAGGAAGAGAGGTGTACAGGCCCTGTTTCTTAGTGGTTGGTTTGGCAATAGCACAGGCAGTGTAGGACCTGATATACTTGTTGACCTCCTGTCGAAGTTTCGGCGAGTATAAATGTTTATGTAGCATCGCCACTGTCTTTTCGACGTTGAAGTGTCCTTCCACCTGGTTGTAGTGGGCTTCCCATATCAGCTTTGCTCACTCGCTTGATGGAACGTAAATATGGCCTAGACGACACAACAACCCATCCTAAAGATGGAAATTATCAACAATTGCATTTGCACCCAACATTTGGTAGGTGGTGGCGAAGTCTGGGTCTGTCTCATAGAGTTGGGGCCATCCAGAGGTCTCATGGCCTCAAGAGTCTAGCACCATGGTGAGTGCCACGACTGGCGGCCTACTGAGGAAATCAACGACGCGGTTGGTGCTTCATGTCTTATACTTGATGTTGAGGTGGAATTGTTGTAAGTATGTGGACCACTTTTGATGGCGGTCATTCTATAATTTTCCTTGTGTCTACATGAACTGCAGTGGCTTATGATCAGTGTGGATGTATGTCTCCTTCCCAAGAATGTAATGTGTCTACTGGCAGTAGGCTTGCAAAATGGAGTACATTTCTTTGTCGTAAGTAGGGTACCTACGGACAACATCTAATAGCGTATCACTATGATAGGCCACAGGGTGGTCGTGCTATGTGAGAACGATGCCCACAACATAGTCTGAAGCATCTGTCTCAATCTCAAATGGATGTTTCAGGTATGGTAGTGAAAGTACTGGGGCTGAGCACAAGAACTAATTCAAATCATCGAACTCTTATTGTTGGGACCGACCCCATCCAAATTTTTCCTTACCACCACCCTTGGTTATTTGGCTAAGG
The DNA here is from genome assembly GCA_000966675.3 of Picea glauca. NCBI lineage: Eukaryota > Viridiplantae > Streptophyta > Pinopsida > Pinales > Pinaceae > Picea > Picea glauca. The sequence continues at coordinate 819,918 of JZKD02S0083444.1, forward strand.
GCCCATGCAATATGGCAGAATCCCAACACGAACCTGCGGTAAAAATTGGCAAGGCCCAATAAGCTCTGAAGCTCAGTGAGTGTGGTTGGGGATGGCCAGTCACAGATGACTTGGATCTTGGTTGGATCCACATGTACGCCATGTTGATCAACAATGTATCCCAGGTAATGGACCCTGTCCATGCCGAAGGTGCATTTTTCCAAGTTGAAGTATAGCTTGTGCTATCACAGGGTGTGCAGAACCTGCTGAATATGCTGCAAGTGTTCTGCCCAAGACTTGTTGTAAATGAGAATGTCATCCAGATACACCACTACATAATTATTGGTGAATGGTTGTAGGATATCGTCCATCATCCTCATGAAAGTGGCTGGAGCATTTGTCAAACCAAAGGGCATGACCAACCATTCAAAAAGGCCTTCCTTTGACTTGAAGGCGGTCTTCCATACATTTGTTTGTTCTATCGGGACCTGGTGGTAGTCAGACTTTGGATCAATCTTACTAAAGTATTTGTCCCCCATGAGTTGATCAAGGAGGTCATCAATTCAGGCAATTGGGTACCAGTTTATAACTATGATTTTATTCAGGGCCCAGTAATCAACGCAGAGTCGTTAGGTTCCATATTTCTTTTGTACCATCACGATTGGGCTCCCGTGAGGTGATGAGATGGGATGGATGTGCCCCTTATGGAGCAGTTCTTGGATTTGTCACTTGATATCCTCATTCTCTAACATATAGTGGCGATATACTGGCCCATTGGGAAATGGTGCGTTGGGGGTCAGATCGATGGGGTGCTTAACCTGATAGTGCATAGGTACCCCGGTAGGTGAGGAGAAGATATCTGAGTATTCTTTGACGACCGCATCTACTTGCTTATGTTGTGTGGAGAGGTCGGCCGCAGAGACCCTAGATGTGGTTGTGATCTTTTGCTCATTTCGAGAGCGAATCACGAAAAAAAAAAACTTCCCCGTATGAGAGATGACCTTCTTGCATTGCTTGGAAGAGATCAAGGAAATAGCACTAGGTGGGACTGCCTCAGGTATCCTATACAATTTCCTGTTCAAAGTAATAATAACACTACGAGACCTAGACTCATATACAACATGACGTTTCCATAAATAAGGTTGGCCCAAAAGAACATCACAAACTTCGAGAGGAGAAACATCACACAATAACTTGTCTTTGAAGGGCTTGATGTTGTACGACAGTCGACACTATTGGTTGACGCAGAGATCGCTTCCTTGGCGGAGCCATCCAATGGTGTAGGGTTGTGGGCGCGGATTTTTCGAAAGGGCCAGCCGCTTGACAACCTTGGCTGAGATGAGGTTCTTTTGGCTACCGCTATCAACGATGAATTGCAATGGGGTGTCTTTTACCCACATCTGTGAATGGAAGATGCGCTCTCCTTCTTGTAGCTCATATGGTTCATCAGGATGGAGCTTGGTGGTAGCAACGATGACACTGGGTTCTGTGACAATGATCTATCTTCCCCTTTCTATTTATGACTCAGAGTCATAATCACATCTGATTAAGAGGCTTTCACTTCAGCCACCAGCGACTGCTTTGAGCGACAGTCAGCAATGTTATGCCAATAGCTCTTATGGAAATCGCACCACTTCCCGGTATCTCTCTTTGTCTTTCTGGTGTCCTTCTTTGCTTGCAGCTTGGACTAGTTGTCCCGATATTGTCCATCTTTGCTCTGTCCTTTGTTCTGTGGGTTGGGGCCGACCTTTCCTAGATTTTTCTATGCAGGGTTCCCGGGCCCAAATTGCAACGTCTTTTGTTTGAGCTTATGCTCGATTTTAACGACATATCGGTAGGTCGCGCCCAAGGACGAGATGTCCAGAAATTCCATTTTGGTCTGGATGTATCTATGCAGAGCACTGTGATTCTTGAGCACCAGATGTTGCTCTGAATCTTTGATACCCAACTTGGTGCGCAAGGTATGGAAGATATTTGTGAACTCTGGCACTACTTGGTCTCTTTCTTGCCACAGTGTGGTCCATTTGGTATACAAGTTGTCATAACTTCCAATAGGGTAGTATTGTTCCTTAATAACATCCCTGAAGGATTCCCAGGCGATCGTGACTGTAAATAATGAGGGTTCCTTTGTTTCCTTTTGCTCACAGAAAGTTTCCCACCAATCTTTGACATGGGGAACGACTTCGAGGAGCACAAAAGTAATATTTTCTCTACTTGAAAATTTATGGACAGAAAAATACCCTTCTAGTAAATTCAACCACTTGTCTACACCATCTGCGTCTATCTGACCTTCAAATACAGGAATATCGAAGTTTATTTGTACCTTGAAGGGGGCGACGCCTCCGCTCTAAGAAGATGTGTTTCTTGTTGGTAGTCGTCGAAGAATTTGCGCGAACCTATCCATCATCTCGTTCCTTTGTTGTGTGAGGGATTCCTCAAGCAACATTTTGAAAGGATCTCATGTCCCATCATATTTCTTTTCCCCTGCCATGAGAGGTCGCTTGGGCATGCGAGAGCTTTGGTCCTCAAGAGAAAAAAGCTCGAGACCCAATTCTTTGTACTCTGACCTCATTGGGGACATGCATTAAGACGACAAGGAGAAGACCGCTCTGATACCACTGATCCAGATTTTATGAGCAGAACAAAATGACTACATATTATTAATAGATGCTTAACACAGAATAATAGAGATATAGTAAAACTGGTTCTCTATTCAATAAGGAAATAAGTTGAAACTGTAAAATGCAGCGGAAAACAAGCTTGTTGGAATGGTGGTGGCTTATCTCTGAGAAGATATGTGATGGCTACGCTCATTCGCAAGAAGATCATTACAATGAGGCTCTGAAGGCCCTTTTACAATAAACAGGAGTGTCAAAAACCCTATACATCCAAAAACCTAACCCTAGGAGATGAAGCGCCAAAAGCCATGTGGGCCCCGTTTAGGTAAGTTAGTACATCAACTTCTTGAGGTCGTAACTTTTGCATACGATATCTTTTTTAGCCGTACGATAGTCCGTTGGAAATATTTATCCGAGGACTACAAATGTCGAAAAAAAAATCATGATGAAATTTTTCGACTGCTACATACCCAAAAAAACGTCGTTTAGGGCCTAAAAACGGCTCTAAAAGTTTAGGACCCAAAAAACTGCTAAAAATAGTAAATTACCAAAATTGCCATAAAGTTGTTTTGAGCCAGCTAGAAAAGGTGGGTGGCCACCGATATCCACCTATATCACTTAGCCTCTTAGAGGGTGCATATATGACCCAACACTTATACAGTTGTACGCACTTTTGCCTCTACAAAAGAACATATGTACGTGCTTTACTCTTATATCAAATAAGCATATGTACACTTCTATTGTCAAAGGAAAGAATGTATATACTTGGAAAAACTTGCAAAAACGGGTATAAATCCTTAAACAAAAAATGCACAGTAGAGATCGAAAGAAAGCCAAAAAATAATGGAAAACAAAGAGCAAATCCAATAATGACTTAGAATGATAGAAGCATAAAATAAAGTCCAACTTACTAACTTATAAAATTCACAACAACCAAACCAAAGACACAGAACTCCAAGAGAGACTCCAAACATCAATCCCAACACCCAAAAAATAGAAAAGATTACAAAAAGCCTCTTCTACAGAGATGTACACACTTGTCACTAAGGTATATTGTGTATGTATGCGACTATCCTAACTGTAGAACACATATGTACACAATTGTTATAAGGGAACAACACATATATGATCCAAAATATTCAAAAAAAAAATGAAAAGGGCAACCAATTAGGCCAGATAAGCAAGGAAGGACTCAAGAAATTAAATTCTATTGATCTGAGTACCAGAAATAAGTCAGAGACAAAAGAAAACAAGACAAACTAAGAAAACAAAGTAAACCCCAGAGACAAACCCACTAGGGAGAATCCCCAGTATGGCCACCAATTTTGTTTTTAGGGAAAGTCCTCTTTAGTTGTGGGCTAACTAAAACAGATAAGTAACCATAAAATACAAGAAATTCCAATGATAACAAACATCAAAGATTATATAACTAATTTAATTGAAATAACTAAATTTTCGTAGAAAGGAGAAAATAAAACTTACTTGTAATCCGACGTTCGGTGTAGATCCAAATTCTTGAACCCTTTCGCTCCTTGTCGAGTGCTCCTCCTAATACCTATAAAACTCATGCATACAAGTCTCAACTCTCCAAGAAAATTAGTTATACTAATAACTAACTTGTTAGTCTGATCAACTATGAAATAATTTCATTGCAATTAGTGTTCTAAACAATAAACATTCAATAACCATGAATTAAACATTGAGAACATAAAATGTCAAAGGAATGAGCATCTTATTAAAAATCAACAGTCTTGAAATTACATTGTATGCGTGTACTGTAGTGACATCACTCCTCGAAAGGATGATGGGTCCCTCCACCCAAGCTTATGCTAATATGGTAGATCTCAACTTCCAATACACTGACAGACTCAAGGGGAATTTGGGGAGGCTCCTAGTTAGATAAAGTGGTGATCAGGAAGGACTGGAAATAAGGGTTTTTGGGTTGAGAACCAACAAAGAAAAGGAGATTTAGGGACTTGTAGATATGGCGGGGATCAACCAAAATTTGTTTTCTTTGATATTCATTCATTAATTACCTTTCTCCTTGGATTGATTCTCTATTTGAGTAATCTCTAGTTAGTTAGAGATAGTTGGGTACGGGTAAACAGAGTGAGGTAACTATCCAAACCCATAAATAAACTTATAATATATTTTTTTGAGCATTTATTAACATGTACGCACATTTACTTTGGGAAAACCATGTATACGCATGTTGCATAACTTCCAAAGCATGTACAAGTTCCAAAAAAAACATTTTTTAAAAGATCTCAAGGATAGGGACTAGGCCAATAAGATCATCAATGATTCAATGGTGGAAATTTGACGTTATAATAGTGTCTGCCAATCCAACATTTGACTCATTGTTTGATGTAATCTATCCCACAAATGTCCATTCTTCATATATTCATATGAAAGGAGGCATTAATCTATGCTAGAAATCTAGTAGTAGAGTGTCACTATATTTTTGTGTCTAATAAAGCCTAATTTTTCAACCTCTATCTTCAATTGGTGAAATCTGATTTCCTCTTTGTTGTGGTTGAGCTTGGTGGCATTTTTGTCGATTCAAAGTTTCTTTTTAGAAATAACTTCTCCCTCACTTGGCTCTCCTTTGTATACCTTTCTAGATCCTCCACTGTGAATCATGTTATCTTCCTTCAAGCAATGGAGAATGTCATCACCAATGAAGTTCATCACATGAAAGGATTTCAAATCACAAGATAGTTCTTCTATACTATCTCAAATAGGGATTATGTACAAAACATAACTTATAACAAGAATTTAATAATGTAGCCACAACAATAGTAAATGCAATGACAATTCTTATATGGAATCTTCCTTTGGAATCATAAGGGTATGGCTTTACGAAATTTGAACTGACTTTGTTTACACATAGTCCAATGTTTCCAAAAAAAATTGTTTTCCTACTAGGTCAATCAACTACATTTGCACAGGGATTATGCATTGATTGTTGGAACAATCAAGCAAGTTGAGCCTCAATGAAGAAAGGTTGTTTGGAATCTGATCACTGCACTCATTATTGAAGAGATTTAAAGAATTGAGTACTTGTATGGATCCCAAAGATGCATGAATATAATCATTCAATTAATTTCCAATAAGGTTTATTTCGGCGAGAGCCTCATAGGTACCTAATATGTAAGGTATAAGGATAGAGAGCATGTTATGATGCGAAAGTAGGTTTTTCAACAAGCTCAAGTTTTCAACTTCATCAAGAAGTTCCCTAGGAACCATTATTGCTTGCATCTACTCTAGCCAAGAGCAATGCCTACCCAATTTATGTTATCTTTTTAGCTCAGAAGGTACTCCGCATGTTTTGTCTTGTATGCAGATGTTACCTTAAGTTGACACTACTACACTTAACTTTGTAATGGGTTTTTATAAAGTTGTAAAGTGGTTCTTTTATTAAAGTGACTTTTTAATGAAGTGTACCTTTTAATATTAAAGTGACTTTATTTCATAAAGTGCACTTATGTAATAAAGTGAAATGTATTTTAATATTTTAAGTGATATATTTTGGAGGGAATGAATCATGGCCCTTGATCTTGTAAAGACAAGATTAGATCTTGGCCTTTGGATTTAGGGTTGGGGAAGGTGAAAAGACACTTTTGAGGGAAAATGTCATTTTTAGATTTATAAAAGAATGCATTGGGTAGTGTGCAAGATACACAAGAGGAGGAGATTGAGAGAGAATTTATGAGTAAGCTTTAGAGAGGAAAGAGAGCAACAAACATGGCACATTTCCCAAGAGTTTTTGGGCACAAATCCCAAGAGGATTTTCTGTTTTGTGGGTGCTGAATTTGTTTTCTTTTAGAGAGGTCGTACTGTACGAATCTGTACAAAAGGATGGGAGGGAACATAAATCAAGGCAGCTTGCTACACGAATTTCGAGGCAGCCATTTCAGTGTTTTTTGTTGGAGAAGGGGGAAGTTTTGTTGTTGTCCGTACATCGGATACTTTGGAACATATTTCAAGGTGATGGAAAGGGAAAATCCGTACAACTATACGGATTTTTTGGGCACGAAAATTGAGGCAGATTTTGGGACAGTTTTGCTGTTGTGATGTATTTTCTCTTGGCTGGAAATTGTGTAATTGTTGTTGATATGTACTTTCCTGAAGCTGAATAATAAGATCTCTCTCTCTCTCATTGGGTTTCCCCACATTGGGGTTTTCCCTGGCATTTGCCTAAATTTCTAAGTTTTTCATGGTTGGATGAATGTTGTTCATTGTGTTTATTTCCACTGCATAATTACTTACCAATGTGTATTTCTTCTTATGGTAATTTCTGAATGTGGGTTTTAGACATTTCAGATTTCATGCAACAAAGTTATCTCTAGGTTGCTAAGTGTATGACAGAATATTAGGTTGTTGATTTTGTCATTAAAATTTCTACAATTTATGGAGGCAAGCTTCTTCAACATTGATTATTTTGGATGAGGAGTTCAGACATATTTTTGGCCTTGTTGATTCCTTGACCGGTTTCCCCATCAAAACTATTGAAACTCAAAACAATTATGGTGGCATGGGGTAATCCCTAGATACTTGATGACACCCTACTAGTCAAATCATTATTGCTTGCTTGAAAGCAATTCAAGATTGAGCATTCCACATATGATTCGGGAATCTCACCTATAAATAAATTCTATAGAGCAAGAAAGAAAACTAATTTACCCCTTTTACAGATATCAGGGGGAAACACACCAATGTGACCATTCTTTGATACATCTATGCTACTGAAATCAAAGAAACTACCAAGGTTTTGGGGTAAGGGCCATTGAGATCATTCATGTACAGAGATAAGTTTGACAAACACTAGAACTTTCCAAACTCATTGGCACTTTCCATGAAATGTTGTTTTCATAGAGCTGAAGAGACACCAAGTTGTTCAATCTTGCAAGCTCAGAAAGTGTCCCATTGAACGATTTCTTAGAGGCATCAAAATAACTCAAGGATGTGAGGTTTCAAAACCCTGAAGGTATCTCTCCTATAAGATTATTATCACATAGTTACAACTGATACAACTCCTTAAGCCTTGTGATTTCTTTTGGTATAGTTCCTATTAAATAATTGTAAGAGACCTCTAACTTTCCAAGCTCTATTAGATTAGTGATGTAAGGAAAAATGGGTCCTATTAGGGTACAATTCCATAATTGCAACCAATTTAGGTGCTTTGGGTTGAATATCTCTATGGGTATTAAGCTCTAATCTAGAGGATTATTATTTAAGTTTAAGGCATACAATTGAATTAAATTTATGACAAAAACAAAGAACTTACCAGAAAATTTGTTCTTTGACAAGTATAGACTTTGTAGGGAGTTTTGACAAGTATAGACTTTGTAGGGAGTTGAGTGTGGAAAAATCAAGCAAAGTTTCGGATTAATTTATATCATTGAACCAATAGTATTATAAGTGATTCCATTCTATTGAGATGAAGAAAAAGCATAACTCTTCGCGTTGCTCAATACATTCGTTGCATCTTGGAGATTTGTCTTTATACTAATGCTAAACATAATTTTAATTTCATTGACTTGAGAATTAAACTATGACAAACATACAACAAATACAATAAGCAAGGGAAGAAGATTTCCAAGAATGAAACTCATCTCCTTTGCTTTACAACTAAACAATAGGAATGGGGGATGAATCAAATGAGTTGCTCAAAAGTTTGAAGACCTCGAGTTCAAGAGTTTGAGCGCGGAGGCTGCATTAAATGTACTTTGGTGGACGTGTAATCCCCTAAAACACCAAGTTCATTAACTCTCTTAGTGTACATGGAAGTGACGACAATGCTTAAGGGTTTCCCCACAACATGGTATCCAACTCATGACCAAGAGTTTGAGCATGGCTGCATTAAATGTACATTGGTGGACGTGTAATCCCCTAAACCACCACGTTCATTAACTCTCTGTTAGTGTAGATGGAATTTGACGTTCTAGATAACGTTTTTTTTTGTTTTTAGATTTATTTGACAAGTGGATACAAAATTCACTCGTGAAAACTTATTTCATAGTGTATCTCTCATAAATTCTAGGTGCTTAGTTTATTATAATGTGTCACTTATCTAGATTTCATACTAAAGAGGGGTTAGGCAAAGGTTTTTTGGAAGATTAAATATAATCATAAACAAAATTTAATTAGTTTCAGATTCCCAATCCTTAAATTTTAATTAGTCCATAATCCTAGCTTACATAAAGTGTTAATAGTTAATTAAATATCAATTCAATCAAATTTACATATAATAACACAAGACAAGGTTGTTTTTAGATTTATGTGGTGAGTATTTTCAATCAAGATTCATTCCCGATTCGGATCGGATTCGAAACGTTGACAGAAATGACACCAACTGTAAATTATTATCCTGCAAACAACTTCGAAAACACAAGACAATTTGACACTCATGAATTTAAGGATAAAATGTAAAATGACGAGCATAAAAAACAAATGACCGTCATCAAAATTTCACTTGACAAATAAAATAAATTTGAAATTCGAGCCCCAGGAAAGCGACGACAATGTTTAAGGTTTCCCCAAAAAACAGTGTTAAAGAAACTGCTACGAGGTGCTTAATGCTTGTAAACTTGCAAAGTGTTTAACACTTGTCAAAAAAAAACTTACTTCATACATTTAAAAAAAAAATATCTTAACCAATCATATCACATTTTTTCGGTTTACACATGTGTTTTTTTTAAACCACAAAAATATACATTTTACAATATAAAACATTAAAAATAAATTTATTAAGCCATCATCTTACTATTTACAATTACCACGATAGAAAAATACTAAAAATAATATAACTATAAATATAATTTCTGAAAAGTCTTAAGTGAGAACCACGTTCTCCACTTCCAATTCATAGACGCGTGGACAGCCAGTTTTTACATAAGAGAAAACTGACTCTTTCAATCCCCGAACAGACGCTTTATTGTTGCGGCCACAAGATTTGAGTGACCCACAACCATTCTTTGCTATGCATGCAACAAATGTAATTATATGCGTAAAATCATCTATACTATTACACTCCACGCTAAACGTATTAATCGTTGGAGCGTGAATATGGCATCTGTTCACACGTACAACATAATGACACGTTATGTCATTAGCATTAAAACGAAATTGTTTTTCAATGACAGGAAAGTCGCGTGTGTGTTCTTCCTCGGCCACGTGTAACCAAGGCACCAAAGTTGCACCTTCTTTCTCGACTTTTGCACCTCCAGCAATGATTACACGTGTAATGGCCCTTTCACTCTGTAGTTCTTTGTCATTGGAAGATTTTGAATGCATTTTATAACATAACCACATATTGATCTTGGCATAAAGCCACACCCTCAATGTTGTGATGAACTCCATGACTGCTGAGATGAAGCTCAATGATGTCGGAATGAGCCAATGTAACTTGCCATGTAGAAAGAAACCAGCCAAATTTAAAAATTTCAAAAATTGCTCATCGGATACTGATAAGTTGATGGGCAAGAGCCAATGATCCTTTAAACAGCGGCTGACATGCTGATTGTGAAGAATGATTCCATCTACTACTTCGTTGAAAGTCATGACACCGCCCGTCGTCACTCCTTCCCAACATCGTCTGTAGCAATGTCTGTAACCTTTCACAAACAGATCGAAAGGCATGACACCTTCCGTCGTCACTTCTTTCCAACATTGTCTGTAACCTTTCACAAACACCGTAGAGGAGAAGCCGGGGGCGAAGGGAACGCGGGCGGCGGCGACGGCGGCTGCGTCAGCGCAAGCATCGACGGTGGCGGCGCCTTCGGGGCCGTCGATGCCGTAGAGGAGAGCCTCTCGGAAGGTCAGCAATTCCTCCCAGATTGTGGGAGTGATGTAATAACACATTTTCCCGTCGATGAACAACATGTTTCGCTCGCTTCCCCTTCTCTCGAGAAGGAACTCACTGTCCAAGTACAACAGATGCATCGTATTGAGACTATCCACCTCGATGCCCCTCCCCTCAGACGGAATATCCGCTTCGAGCACAAAACATTTCGCTCTCTTGAAAACCCGACCACCGCAATGTTGCAGCCGAGAATAAGTTCGGGAGAGTCGCAAGGGTCGCAGCAACCAGCCGACTACGCCTTGTATGAGCGCCCGAACCAGTGTGAGCTTCATGAACTGCCATAAACCAA
>JZKD02S0083444.1:831487-856497 GCA_000966675.3 Picea glauca
TTAAAATTTATTGTTATTAATAATGTATATCTTTTTTCAACCATAAAAAATTTCTTTCACTATTATTTTATTGAGAATAAAGTGAAACTTTCAAAAATACATGAGATGGTTACATTGAGCATTGATTCTATATATCTTATAAAAAACATTGCTAACTATTGCTCTTGTCTTCATCATAAAGATACTATAATGTCCAAAATTATACATTTCTAAAGCTATACATAGTATCTAAAAGCTAAATGACCACTTATAAAACTAACAGTTAACATGCATAAATTTAAGCCTTTCAAAATTGTTTTCATTACTTTCGAATCACCAACAACCATCATAAAATATTTACCACATCATTCTTTTATTAAACTCTCACCAAACTTTGCATGTAAATTACTATTTCACATTTAGTAAAAGTAAAAAATAAATTTTCCATATAAAATAAATATAACATTCTACTTTAATTTAAATTTATAAGTTTAATGACTAAAATAAATAAATATAATAAAGTAAAAGATAAATATAACATTCTAATATAAATTATAAATTTAATGACTAAAATAAATAAATATAATAAAGTAAAATAATATAGTTAAGATTTTTAGTATTATAAGAGAATAACTTTTAATGTGTAAAATTAAATTTGTTATTATTAAATATATAAAATTGATTTTTTTAACTTAATAATGATTTTTTTTATTCATCAAAACCTAAAATTTATTGTTAATGAGTAATGTATCTTGTAAATTAAGTATTTTAAATATTTAGTTCTTTTCAAGCTGGTCATTACTATTAGCATATAAGATTTTTTTTTCAAGGAAAAAAACATTATACTCAATATTGAATATACATGTTACAAAATAAGTATATATTTGGGACAATCATAATCTTCTTTTTGGTTTCTCATATTCCCTTTTATCAACTTTACATTGCTCTTAACTATAACATTCTTACACAATCGAAATCTTGTCATTCTTAAGTAAATATATGCAATCGTGAGTGTGAGCCCTAGACAAAAATTGTCTCTTCTTATTTATTTACATTGGTCAAAAAGACAAAAATTCTTTCGAGCTTCTACTGCATTGTCTCCTACTGCTATATTTTTAAACCGATTTTTACTAGAATTTTGTAACTAAGAATATCGCTCCTCCAACTTAGATTGGAGGACTCCTTCATGGAATTCTAGTTCAACCAATGTGCCTTCATGAAGGAGAAGAGCCTGCGTTGATAAACTATCTGCCCACTGATTGAACTCTCTACTGATGTGGGAAAACAAAATCCAATCAAACAAACTTCGTAAATCTCCAATAGCTTTTGTGGTTGACCCCAGACTAAGAATTTCCACCTGCCTTTTTCTATTAGCCCAATCAATGACTAGCTTGGAATCGCCCATGACCTACAGTCTTTTATAGCCTAGGCGATTAACAAAATTTAGTAAAACCCAAAGTGCAATGAATTCTTCTTTGTTATTGGATCCCCTTCTAAGCGCATATTTCTAGTGATATGAATGAGAATTCGAAATAAACAATGTTGCTTCGCCACCTCCTACTATGGCATGCCCCTGGCTGGCCCCATCAAAGAACCACTAAGGAATTGAAGGATTAAAAGTAGTCCTTATGATAGACTTCGTTTTTTTTTTGCTTAGTCCCAATTTTAAACTCTTGATTTGAATTTTAAATCGGTTGAGCTATCACTTCAGGAGACATTTCTACATCCTACAAAATCACCTTGTTTCTTGCCCACTATATGAAGTAGAAAATATGACAAGGCATATATTTATAATCAGAGGAGGAAATTTCCTTCCACCACTCCTCAAGACAACCTATAAGAGTCACTCGATTTCAAAGAAAATTTGAAGACATATGTGAAGACACCTTCCTCCAAACAACTGAAAAATAAGAACAAAAAGAGAACATATGATAAACCAACTCAACATTATTTTTGTACAGAGCACATTGATTCAGGCCGATCCACCCTCTTTTTATTATGTTATCCCATGTTAAAAGTTCATTTGCAATTTCCTACCAAAGCATTATTATATCTTTTTGAGGAGCTCACAACTTCCAGACTAAGGCCCACCACCCATGTATTTCTACCTGGCACGACTCTTCCATGATAGCTGCATACCCAAGTTTAGCATTGTAATCTCTAGACCCTGGGTCATGCTTGTGTCATCCCACAACATCGCGATCAGAATCATTCCATTGGGTCCATCCTTTGGGAATATGTTCCCATGGAAACATCCCCAAAAAAACCCTCCTGAATCATCAAACGAACCAAATAAACCAAGATCAAAGGTTCTCCACCTCTTTAGGTTTGTAAGTACTCGACCAATAATGGCCTCTCCTTTCACTCTGACAACTATACAGAGGACACATGTCCCCTTTTCACATGGAATGTCCCCTGACACTATATTATCACATGGTGCATTGACTTGATGAGTTGATGTGGCATCCACGTTGCTCCCGACCCCTTACGAGGAAGCATTCTAATCCAATAGATCAAACAGTTGGAAAACGAAAACAGTTTCGATTGATGATCCTTATTAGCGTGGGGTCCTAAACCAACATGATCTTTATCGGGCCATTGGGCCTACCAAATCTGATAGTTTGAAATCCTCCCTTACTAATCCAACGACTCTTGATCGTTCGGGCTCATGCTCGTATCCTAATCAATCTTGGCGCATGCACAACCTTTATGAAAGTTGTAGCTCGCAGTAACATACCACCCAGAAGATCAAGCAACCTAGACTAACCAATATTAACGGTCTAGAACATACTTCGAGTAAAAGTTGCATGATTCTTAATTGCATAGAAAGGTCATACGACCTCCCCGAATTCCAACTCCCAATGATGGGAAGACATGCGACACTCGCTTATGGGCTATCAGGCTCTCCTCTTTGGGACATCAATGGTTCGCAAGTCGTAGTGAAGTGATTGGATGACCATTTTTCAAAAATCCTTGGATAAACCTTCGGTAATATCCATCCAATCCCATAAACAATATTACTTCAAATATATTTCTAGGGGCTAACCAAATCATGATTTCCTTGATCTTTTATGGGTATACTGCCACTCCATCTTCTGAGATTACATGACCCAAATATTATATCTACCTTAGGAAGAAATCACACTTGTTGTACTTATCATACAACTAATGCTCTCTCAACACTTGTAGCACCAATATGAGATGTTCCTCATGTTCTTCCTCGGTGTTGGAATAAATCATAATGCCATCAATAAAAAAATAGGAAAAGCTTGTCCAAATACTTACCAAGAACATTGTTCATTAAACACATAAACATGGTTAGTGTGTTGGTAAGACCAAATGGCATCACCACAAAATCATAGTGCCCATATCTTGTTCTGAAAGTAGTTTTATGGATATCCTCATCCTTAATTCTGACTTGATGACCTCCAAACCTCAAGTTTATCTTAAAAAATACTGTAGCTCCTCTTAGCTGATCAAAGGGATCATTGATTATGGGAAACGGTCATTTTATTCAATTTCCTATAATCAATGTATAGTATAAGGGTACCATCTTTCTTTTTGACAAATAATGTTAATGCTCCCTATGGGGACACATTAGGCCAGATGTACCCTTTATCTAGCATCTCTTTTAATTGTATTTTTAACTCCACCAACTCGAGTGTGCTCATCCTATAGGGCATAATCTCTATGTAAAAATCAATATCCATTTTAGGGGGTAGTCCTGGTATCTTCTCCATAATCATGTCCTTAAATTGACATAACATTGGGTGATCTTCATTTTTCAATTTGTTGTTTTCTATTGAATTTTGCACCTGTATAGAATATAAAGGGCATCCCTTTATACTATACTTCTTGAGTTGTAAGGAAGATATCTATCTCACTGATATGGGTTTTTGAATACCCTACATGATCCAAGTGGAAATTTGTGGCCATCCACTTCTTCCACCAAATCATCATGGTAATTGTTTCTTTTTACCATCATGATTATACACCCATGGTATTTGGTCGGAAAAAGAATAATCGTAAATGGAGAAAAGTCATGTGCATAGTTTTGTTTTTTAATCCATGGAATCAACCCATGAAATTCACCCATGGGTTTTTTTGTAGCCTGTGGTATTTTCCCATGGTATTTGAAAAACAAAACACGTAACAATCAAATAATGAAAAGACATGAACACATAGAAATTAAATAATGAAAAGACATGGCTCCTATGAGGACCCCGTAATTACTATATATGCGGGCCTCTCATTGTAAAGGAGATCATTGCATTCATGATGTAGTTCTAAATATTCTTCCATTTAATAAAAAGTTTATTTCTTGCCATATTATTTTCCTTATTTGATTTTGTCACACTTAATCTATTTTCTCACATTACTTGTCTATTTCCAATTTCGTTCCTTTTACAATCCAGATCACTGTAATACTCTCTTGGTTCCTTCATCATCTTCACATTCTAGTTTTTTGTTAAAGTAGTCCAATTTCACCTTATGGGTTGTAAACAATCCATGTTAATTAGCACATCATATGACCCCAAGGGTAGGATATTCAAGGTTGCTTGAGTATGCAATCCATTCATTTCAAATGGACAAGTTGCAAGTTCTTCGATCACCTTTCTCTTGGTTCCTATGGATATTTGGACTAACCATGACTTTGTGTGCATATTTTTTCGTAAGTCACAAACCTAAACAATTTGTGGTGCAATATAACTTAAGTTATAATTAGGGTCAATTAAAATTGAAATAGGTTGTTTAGAAATTATACCTTCCAACTCCACCATTAAAGCTTGGTGGTTTGCTTGCCAATTTTCAACAACAACATATATTTGTGGTACATTCCTGGCTACATCATTGATAGTGGTATCCTCTTGAACATTAGAAATTCTTCTATGATCATTCTTCTTATGGGAGAAATCCCTAAAAAAAAATTCTTCTCCAAAACCCCAACACTTTAATGGTCCTTTCTCCTTCTCTTGTGCTTTCTCCTTTGTGGGTTTTTCTACCTTGTTCCCACTTTGAGATGAATATTTTTTCTAGTGCACACTTTTAGTGGGGTGAATAGACAATGTTCTCTTTCTCTAACTCTTGAATCAAGATTATATAAATCCCTTCTTCTTAAACTCAGACCTATATTTTATCTTCCAATCCTTATGTGGCTCCTACATACGTTTTAACTATTCATAGCAGAGCTTGGATTTTCGGATGGTGTTATAAATGGTTTTAGTCTCATCAAACTTAGTGTAAGGGACATACCTCAACAGTCCCAAGAATATCCTTACATATTCATCCATGGTAAGTTTCCCTATATTCTGATCATGGAATTCCTTACCCTGCTATCATAATACTTATTAGACAAGTATGCATTTCTAAATTATTTTTCAAATTGTGTCCAAGTCAATTTATTCTTATTGATCCTATTTACATTCCTGAGGTATTCCCACCAAATGGAAGCCCCTCCAACCAAATTAAAGGTGTCCACTTTTTCTCAGAAATACTTTTTCATTCCTAGCAGCCATGCCTCTACTTCTTCACCCTTCTTGATTTCTCCATCAAATGTGGGTGGTTTTTCCTTTCTAAATTCCTCAGCTAAGGAATCTCTAGAATGTTTCTTCCTCTTCTTGTTATGGAAAATCAAAATAGTCTCATTGTTGGACAATTCTTCAGTGGTAGTGGTTTTCTTCCTGGAGGAATTTGTGGAAGAGTCTCCACTTGATGTGTATTTCCTAATTCTCCTATGCCTTTTCCTGAAATGGATTTTCCCAACATTACTATATGGTGTCCCATTCCTATGAATTTCTAATGGGATTTGCAACTTCTCATACTATCTTCCTACATTGTTGGTAGTTAGACCCTACTGCAAGTGATTTTGTATCTCTAATAGACTTTACAATAATAATGAATTTAACTCTCTATGATTTTCCTAGGCTCTAATAATCTTTTCATTGCTTTCCTTGTAGATTTGAAGTTCAATCCTTATTCTTCTTACAATTTCCACTAAATATGGAGGGGTTTCTCTAGCCCTCCTATCATCATATTCCTCATCCCTAAAATGTGAGGTCTCCTCCATGCTGAATTGTACCAATCTACTATTGTTTTCTTCTATTCTCTAAGTCTTCTAAGTGCTAAAACAATAGGCTACCATTAGGCAATAATAATTCAAAATTATATATAATTTTCTTGGCCCCATCAAGGCTTCAATTATCCTTAATGGTAAAAAATAAGGAATCTATTCCCACTGCTAGTTACACTCAGAAATTCTTGTTAGCACACATCTACATGAATAAATTGTCAAATAGGGAAAATGACATAATTTTTTTGTTATACACGATATTATACAATTGTATGAGAAATGAAGTGAAAAGGTACTTTCCAATTTGCATTAGAGTTCAACACGATAATCTTGGCTTCTACAATTTAAATCTTTGTGGAAGGTTTGTATCCCATTAAGGCCTAGTTTTTTAACTATGTTATGATACCACTTTGTAACACACCCCACCCCCTAACCCTTCCTTAGGCTAATGGGGTGTTAAAACTCCATGTTAAATGAAACAAAATCATTTCTCAATATGAACCCACACATAGAATATTCTCCTCGAGATATTTCCAATGACTATAATCATGCTCAAAATCGAGCTCTAGTTATAAAGTTATATCTCCCTAAAGAAATCTAGGGCTTTCAATCCTAATGATGTCATTTCAATCATGTGGCATCAACGTGTACCTAATGCAATCCCTACAGATGTAGGCCATTGGCCCTCCAAATCCCAAAAGAATTAACGAGACATTCTCATTGGGGAATCCTCCCACACAATCTCTTACCACAAGAATCTTCCCCAGCAAGCATGTCAGGCTCATGTCATCCTGCAACAAAGTGGTCAAAATACTTACATTGAGTCCATCCTTTGGGAATATCTTCCCATGGAAACCTACCTATGTAAACTCTCTCAGACGATCAAATGGAAAAAATCAACTGAGATCAATGGTTCTCCACCTCTTCGGGTTCATAAGTGCTCGACCAATAATGGCCTATCTTTTTGCTCTGACAACTCTACAGAGGACACCTATCCATTTTTCACATGTCCCCTACCAAACGACAATATCCAATAGACATACCCTTGTTGGCATGTTCCGTGACACTAAATTCCCACATGACATGCTAACTTGGTGAGCTAACGTGGCATCCATGTTGATCTTGGCCCCTTACGAGGAAACATGCCAATTCAATAGATCAAACATCTGGAAAATAGTGCCAATCAACGATCACAATTAGCATGGGGTCCTAAACCATGATGATACTTATCGGGCCATTGGGCCCACCAAATATGATTTTATATATTCCTCCCTTTCTAATCCAATGAATCTTGATCATTTTGTTTCACACTCATGGCCTATTCAAGCTTGACGCATGCATAACCTTTACGCAAGCCGCAGCCCGCGGTAACATACCACCCACGAGATTGTACGTCCTAGACTGCCCGATATTAATGGTCTAGAACATACTTCAGCTAAAAGCTACACTATTCTTAATTACACTGAAAGGTCATATGGCCTCCCCGAATTCCAACTCCCAATGATGGGAAAACACACGATTCTCACTTATGGGCTACTAGGCTCTCCTCTTTGAGATGTCAATGGTTCATGAAAATTTTTAACAAGCCTTTCTGAAATACTTTTTCCACCCTTCGATCTTCAACGAACAGTCGAGATCACTCTGACACATGGTTTTCCAACAGGCAGTTGAGATCACCTATCATCCCACCAATGGATGGCCAAGATCACCTCTCGACACTTATTTATTTTCTATCTTTCCAGACCACTCATTCACACTCCACACTCAAGTAAGGATTCAAATAACCTCGGGGAACCGATCCCCTACCAGTCCTTGCCTTTTGTAAAATTGTTTGAGGGATAGGAACCCAAGTTCCTCTGCATAATCACATGAACAAGGATGGCCCAATACACAAAGTCATTCCATAAATTACATAAATTATGTAGTCGTTCAATCCACATATATTTCGAACAAGGGTTTTTCAACCATGGAAAATTGCAACTTATCAGCTTAGGAAATTGTTGTCCCTTGACCAAGTTTTGGAGATCCTTGTTCACTTTTGACCTATTTTGGGCCTTTGACAGGTTGTCGAAGGCAGAGTGCAAGTCAAAGTCGATATCGCGGGATCTCGACCCCTTTTTAGGGATTTTTGGGTTATGGGCTTATGTAACGGGTATGGGGATGTCGGCCCATGGGTTTACCCATGTTTAGGCCCTTTTGTAATGTATAAATAGAAATCTAGGCGATGTAAGTAGGGCGCAAGGGGTGTAATGCTAAGTGCTAAGTGCAATATGTAAATTCTTTGTGCATACTGTGTTGAGAACTTGCAAGGCTAAGTGCAAGTGATTGTAAGAGACTGTGTAAAGGCTTTGTGTTATAACCTAGCTTAGGGAAGGAGGATTTGGCGAGATGCACGAAGATCTCCTGTCCTATGCGGAGTACGATCTTGTGGCTCTGTGCATGTATATGATTGACAAAAGACGATAAAGAAGACGAAGAGTTGGTGGACGTAGTCCCATGCTGGGGGTGAACCATGTATATTATGTGTTGTGGTTGCTTTGTGCATTATGGTTGTTATGTTGTTTATGTGATTTATGCTTAGTGTCATAATGTATTCTTATATGGATAAGATATGATAGCTCAGTGCTTAAATAATGTAAATGTATACTAGATCTGATCTATTTCCAAATGCTAAGTGCTTAGATGTGTTAGATCTGAGTGAATACTGTGTTGCTCTATAATTAGGGTTTATCTGCATTGTAGACAAAGGTTAAATACTAATGAATGGAAATTGCTAAGTGCTTTGTTAAGGTGTTGTAATCAAATATCTGTGTCCCAACTAGGTTGCTGACATTTGATTCCTACAACCACCCCTGCTTCTACCTTGGGTGAGACTTCATCTTCTTCTCAAGTGTTGCCGAAAGGGCCGGTAGTTAGGGTTTTGTTGGTGCGTTGTTGAAGCGTTGAACCTTGGGTCTACCCCTGTGCCAACAGAAATATACCAAGAAGGAGTTACATGATATTCAAGGGGAATTAGACATAATTTCCCCATATGTATTTCTATCACATACATCAATAAGGAATATTTACTCATACGATTAAAAAAGTTGTGCATATCTAGTATTCAACTCTTATGATTTATTTACAAATCCTATAGTTCAATATTGAACAAACACAAAAACATTGCAAATGGAACAAAAATCAAACCCATTAAACATGCCAGTACACTTATCTATTCATAAATAGCTAACTAGGAAACTGACTAAGGGTGAACGCTTCTCCACCCAACCATAGGCTCTGCTACACTTAGTATTTCTTATAGTAGTCCACCCACGTGCTAAGCCATGATACCACCAAGGGAACACATAGGTTTATCAAAAGTTTTGGTTCTTTAACGTGAAGGCAACTCTCTTTCACTAATAGGAAACAAGAGACCATCCTCTACCCATTGAGTCTAGGGCCACCATGAACTCTCAGATGCCTTCCCAACAAGCTATATCCACACAAGGGTGTCCTTTCACTTCAATCCCTCAGTGTCCTCCCCTCTTAGTGTTAGTTCATATCACAACAACATCAATTCATGACCCTCTCTACTCAAGTTCGGGTTTGGGTATTCTCTGCTCCAGTTTGACCACAAGCTCACTAATAAGCTTCCTATTTTCCTCTCAAAATATTATCCTTTTTTCTTGCACCCTCGTGCAATTCTCTCTTCTTTATTTTTCTAGAACATTCTCTTCACTTATTTTCTATCTGAAACTTCTGAGAGTTAGCCTCCCAAATCAATGTGGTACTCATTGTGGTACTTTTGGCTAATAACTTCAGTTGATCTAGTTGTTTTCCTTGTACCTTCATGAAGGTGGACTTAACTGCTCAACCACCAAGTCTTTTCTCATAAACTGACTTGTTTTGAACAACGTAAGGTAAAATACTTCAAACAAATTTAGGCACTAAGACTTTCTTAGGTGAAGGTTAATTCTTTGGGTAAACAAGGTAATTCTCAACTCCCCCTCACCAGTTCCCACGTGTGGTATCATGGCTAGTACCTGTGCTCCACACCTCAAACAGTTGCTTGGCCTTCCTTTATTAAATAAAACACATTTGATTTATATGTACAATATCAAATATCTAGGCCATGGTTCATGGCAGTATTAATTCATAGTTAATATTACAAATTGAGGGAAGATAGGATGTTACAAACTATGTATAAAAGGAAATTATAATGAAGCTTCAAAGTCAAAGGAAAGGTGTTATTTATATTTCATCCAAAAAAGAGTTATTTATGGCTAGGGAAATGGAAGAAGCTAGTACCAAGATATTCTCGACCTTTTGAGATATTGTCACAGATGGGTGTCATTTCTTACAAATCGACCTTTCCATCCCATGTGAAATTTCATGATGTTTTTCATGTATCTTTACCTAAAAAATATGGACTTGACCCTAAGCATGTTTTGGATTTTGATGTTATACAAATGAAGGAAACTAAGGAATTTCTCACTGAGCCCCTAACTATAATCAACAATAAGAAAAACCACTTGTGAAATAGAGTAATAAATTGGGTCAAGGTGTGTTGGAAGTAGTACTCAGAATATTATGACACTTGGGAATTATAATTAGAAATGAAAAGGCCTTATCCTCATTTATTATATGATGAATTGGTTCTAGGGTCATAATCCTTCATAGAAGGGGAGGATTGTAACACCCTGGTGTTTCCTTCCTTAGAGAGGGTTGATTGACCTAGGAGGAAATATTCTAATCTCTTACCAACCATGTAAGAAAACTGTGATTCTAAAGTGAGATCTTGGTAGAGTAATTTATTGGTTTCTCTAACCTAGTATGAGTGGACTAAGGGGCTTAGAGTGTACTTCTCATTTAGGAGTAATAAATCTCATATTTTCGTTAGTTACTTGTATTCTTTTTGGGCCCTTGGGATGCCATAGTTGAGTGTGTTTGTGTTCACTAGGGGATAGGGTGGTAGTAATATCCTTTCAGAGAAGTGTCTCTCCCAAGTGTGAATGTATTCACTAGGGGATAGGATGGTAGTGAGACCCTTACACATCATATATTGAGGGGTTTTGGGGGTGTTTTAGACCAGTAGGTTTTCCACCACACCAAGGTTGATTAGTTGGGAGTTTTATCTGTGATAATCCTTTGAGAATTGTGTGAATTATTTTTAGAGAGTTATGTCTACCATAATTTCCCTACCGATTTGAGATTGATCCCTACTTTGGGGGAAATACTTGTGAACATAGTTTCATTAGTCGGGTGGAATGTCAACCCTTGGATGTGATTCCCCTTGGTTAACAATTAGACCGTGGGTTACTAGAGTAGTGACATGATCAACACTTGCACTTTAGTAAGCTAAGGACTATAGGTACATGATGTCATGTTTAAATTGTTTTATCTCTAAATATTGTTGGTTTATGATGATTAATTGTGAAATTGTTGTATGAATTATTGAACTATGGTATTCCTTCAATATTTTAGATATCATTTGAGTTTATTACATGTTAGATCAGATTTAGGTTACTAATCCATGTCTTAGTTTTAAGGGGGAAATGGTTATTTAGGTAACACCCTCTTTAGTTGTTACAATTTCATTCATTGTTTAGTAGATGAAGCAACAAATTGTTATTTCCATGTCATTCATGATTTTCAAATCTTCGTAGCCAATGGGGTTAATATGAAATGCAATGGTAAGTGTGAGAACTTGAAAATCCAAATGGTTGATTAGCTCCTAAAATCTAGCATGTTTTCCATAAAAATGGGAGGGTGTGATGTAGTTTTGGGCACAAAATTATTAATCTTGTTGGGCCCCTCACACCATGGATTTCAAGGACTTATAAATAAACTTCAATAAGGAGGGACATTGATACATTCTCAAAGGTCTCCAAATAGGCTCCCTCGAAATCATCATATTTCATTGCTTAAGATGGGAACCTCTAATATTATTGCACAATTCAATGCCATCCAACTTTTGGATGGCTTCCCACATACTCTTCACCACTATAAAACTTCTAACTATCAACCCATTCATGATTCCTTCTCTTTCCTTTTTAAATTTTGTTCCCAATACTTTAATTAATGTTTTATTGAAGTCTCATTAATGACTTTATGTCATTGAAATTCATTCCTCCAAGTGGGACCCACTTTGTCCTTTAATAAAGTCTATTTTAAACTTTAGTCTCTTCACACATAAGAGACTAAGAAACTAACTTGAATCACATTATATTAATCCTAGATCATGAGTACAATATATAGAACTCTCCACCAAAGGAGTAATGTGCACTCAGTTAGGGTTTCCATGTACATGATTAAGAAAAAAAGCAACCTCTCACATTTGCAACAATTAACTAAAGTCAAAAGTTGCTAATAATAAGGAAAGGTAAAAAATAAGGTGTGAAATCAACTATACATGAAGTCAACATGCATTACACAATAGAAAACTCTCCTAGAATAAGAGTGAGTCCAAAAATGGAACTAAAGTCCTAATTGAGAGAAAATTTCATAAGTATGGAAAGTCACTAAAAATAGGTAAATAAGTGAAATAGGTTAACTCCAATAATAATATGGGTAATGTGCACTTCCTTAGGAGGCTATTAATAGCTAGAACAAGTGTGCATTATGTGACATGTCATTTCTACAATCATTGCCCAGTCGTTGTTAAGTGGATACTGCATGGTAGACCTGTTAAAAATAGAAAATACCAAAAATAGACTTCTAGTGTTTGGTCACTTGCTAAAAATAGAAAATTCCAAAAATAGACATGATCAAGAATATGCAACCTAGGTAAAGTAGTTAGGCTAGGTCTAAATAAAGCTATAAATAAACATGTTATAAATAGCAGTCCTCTTGAGAAAGTGGAAAAATGGAAAAATGAATATGGCACTAAGTATGTAATTGAACGTATACCCCAACATCCTTTACTTTTGAATTTATTGAATAAAACTTCCAATTTTCTATTATTTGAGCTTGTTTGGCTATATTAGGAAAACAAAATGTCTCGTCAAAACATTTTATTCAACCAAAAAGCATTATATTTTGGACATTTTTATCAGCAATGAATACTAGTTGTATATGAATATCCTAGGAAATCCACATCTCTATCTTCCTTTATGTATTTCCAACCACTTGTCTCTTCTTTTCAATGGGCCTTCTCTATGTACTTTCTCCATGAACCTTTTCAGCCCTTCATTGTGGTGTTACGTGTTGTTCACACAACAACTTATGGTTGATCTCCATGATACAAAAAAATATGTAATCTATTTTAAGAAGAATTATCTTCCAATAAAAGAAAACAAATTGATGAGAAACCTCAAAATTGACATCTAAAACTTCACTTAGAAAGAACGTTAAAGGTAAGAAACTAAATATGAAATATGAGCTCTAGGTAGTGTTTTGTTTGTTTATTGTACATCAATATAGATTAATTAGCATTGCTATACAAAACAAAGTAGATAGAAGCAAGGCTCCAAGTAATTGCTTAAAGGTAAGTAAATTTATTTACAGATTTGCATAAAGGTAAGTAAATTTATTTACAGATTTGCCTAAAGGTGAGTAAATTTATTTACAGATTTGTATGGAAAAAATATGTGAAACTTGGTGCAAAGACATTATGTAATTCTTGGAGCATAATTAATGACATCCCATTTGTGGAGGGCAGCATGTCTTCTATCAATTTTATGTTTTCTATCGATTTCTTAAACTCAAAACCTTATTTGTGAAGAGCAGCATGTCTTCTATCAATTTCATGTCTTCTATCGATTTTTTAAACTCTATTTGTTCTGAGTTACAAATAAAAAAAATATATATCATTAACGAAAAAAGTTAAACACTTAAAAATAAGTTTAATAAATTTTTACACTCCATATATATAGATAAATAAAAGTCATATCAGTAATAAAAAAAAATTAAAACTTAAAAATAAGTTTAATAAGTTATTTTACATAGTTAAATTTTGTTTGTATAAAATAATATAATTATGTATTAAAATCTTAAAATTATGTAAAAAAATCATTTTTTTTAATTTTAATATTTTAAACTTAAATAAATTAAATCTTTTTCTTGCTTAAACATACAAATTGTATAAATAGTACAATCCACTTGACTCTAAATGTGATGAATTACCTCAACTTATATTTTATTTTATAAGACATTTCATAAATTATTTATAACTTTTCATGTTATATATTTTTACAAAAAATCATGACTTCCATTTTAATATTTTTAAATATAAATATTATTAATAATAAATATTAATAATAATAAATATTTATTTTTTTTCAATCTTCTCTACCTTATAAGTGTAAAAATTTATCATAAATATTCATTAACCTCTAATGAAATTAAAAATAAATATAATACCAATTTTCAAAGATTACCATGTGTTTTTATGACTATTCTTTATTCATGCAGCCTTCTTGAATAGTGAAGACAATCCAATTAAGTAAATGTTCTATTTTCACTTGATGACGTGTATTTATCTGAAATGAAAATAGTGGGCATGATTGCTGGGGCACTAAACTCTAGTACCCATAGCCATATTTTGTAAATTAAGAATTTTTAAATAATGATAATAATAATGTAAAGTTAAAAACACCATTTTTCTTTCTTATAATATGATCTATTACAATATAGAAATTTATTAGCTAATTATAAATTTACCAAATTTACATTCTCAAATTTATCAATTAATTATAAATTTACCACGTTTACATGCTCTCAATATTGCTCAAATTTTGTTGTAATATAAATTAATGAAATAATCACAAATATATTATAATGCTTATATCATCTTTCTTGTTAATGTATACGTCACCAAAGGCAACAATTAGTAAATATGAAGCATATATTTTACTATAGTTGGTATGAGGATGTTGCATTCCATCAAAACTAGAGTAAGGATTGTTTTGGATATGAATGTGAGCGTTGATTTAATTTATGTTGCACGATGGAAGTTGTGAGAAGATTTAAGTAGACTTTTTTTTCCATTAGTTGGATTCTAAACATTTTTTTTCAAATTCTAATTCTGTTTTTTTAAGGAAAGGGACTGGTCGAAAATAACAACAAACATGAAAACTCAATTAAGCTAATCTTAGGAGTAATTTGAATTGTGTTGTTGATTGTATTTTGAAACTATTACATGATAGTAAATATTTGTTTCATCTTAACATTGTTACATTATTAAAAAAAATTATTAATAAATATTATGATGTGTTTTTTTTAAATGATAAGATGAGTAGAATTTATTAAGTCATATCTTAATCATGAATCATTGTGCAGAGTAACATATAATGAAAAATTCATTGCAAATGTTCATAAATAAAGAAAACATTGTGAATATTAACTATTGCTTTTACTTTTAGATGATTTTGCAAATTCAGAGTTGGTTCTCAACACTACTCTATGTTATTGTTTTGTTGCAATTTGATACATTTCAAATAACCTGAGAAGATTCATGTTAATCTAATACAACACACATGAATTAAACAAAGATGTTTAAATACAAATCATTGAAAGAGCTATGCACCGACATATTTTTAATCAACCAATGAAAGAGTCCCCACGAGTCAAATGGATAAAAAAATATCGAATGCAAAATTATTGTCATTGTAAAGCAATGGAATTAGGATGAAACAACAGTCTGTGAAGGTTGAAACTCTTTCCTCTTCAGCAAAAGTAGATGTTATCCATAGAGGAGCAATAGTTTCTCTACCAACCTTAACAATACATGAAGCAAGGCTTTCAATCAATGAATTACTACATGCTTACTTTGTTAGAGCTATCATTGAGAAAGAAAGAATTAAAAATGTGATATCAGGTGGTACATAACTTTTTGAATGCATGACACTAGGAAAGCAAGTGAAAAGCAGGTGCATTTGATAATATGGATATATTTCTCTATGTGTCGATGACTAGCATACGTAGGAAATAATTAAAGAACACCTGGAATGAAGAATAAAAGAATGAAACAATTGGGGTTCCTTGAGAGAGACAAGTGGCACTATGGGAGTCTCAATTCAAGCAAATCCAAACTCAACTATACAATAGAGACACACATGGAGCACCTCTTTCGAACTGGACGAGGAGGTGCTACTACTCAAGCTACTATGCTAGAGGGGCTTTCCTCCTAGTCATGAAATTGAGTATTGGATGGAGCCAAGGAAAGGGCATACACCTTTCCACTTACCTGTAAAGATATACAAATGTGAACAACAAGAGGCGGTCATTCATAGGGGTGGTCGTTTACATTTACAACAAACACATGGTAAGCTAATTCTAGTTATGTGTCAATTTAACAAATATTTCAGCTGTCAGATTTGTCATATCTCAAATAAAGTTAAAATTAAAAATAGCCTAAAAGTGCCACTTGTCCTTAGTAAGTTTCTTGGTCAAGTTGATTTGAGTTTCAATTATCTGGGAAATAAATGCACTAAATTGGAGCCACCATTGAAGTAGGGATCAATGAATGACATTCAAAGCAATTTTCTCAAGTTTTTTTGGTTTATTTTTCCTTTTCCATCCTTACCCGTGATACCCTAACCTATCTATTCTTCTTTTTATTTTCTTTGGTGGGGGGTAATTCTATTTATAGACCACAAAATGGTAATGATCACATTGACCAAGCTCTTCAATGTAATTTATTTATACTTGCTACTATTGTTTTTCTTCACTTCGCTACTAATGATTTCCACTCGATCAAATAAAATTGTCTTTCCATAGGTTCTACTAATGCGCTTCTTCTTCTTTTGATAGATGATCATGTGCTATCTAATGCCAACAGGTCAACCACTAAGCGCCCAAGAAATTTCTATCATAATTTTTCTCAATTAAATTTAATATTATGAACAATTAGATCCATGCATGCATTTACCTTTGCCTATTTGTAAGCTATAATAGGAGTAGGATACACTAGAATGTTTTATCCATTTTTCAATTACATTTGCTTTCCATGTTATGCTAGTTTCAAAGCATTGATTTATGGGATTGTGACATTCCTGTTATTTAACCCTTACATGCATTATGTATTGACAACTATTTAGTTCCGAGAGAAGTAGTTTTCCTTTTATTTTTCATGTGTATATATTTATCTTTCACACTCATTCAAAAATATGAAAGATCTATTATTTAGGAGCCTGATTTCTTGTTTTGATTGAATGCAATACATAAAATCAAGCCCACTTTTACTAATATGATGAGATAAACATTTCCCATAGCTATAAGCTCGGGCTCGTGTTGTAGCTATTGCGCTTTCATTTATTAAAACTAATTATTAGTGCAACATTCCTCAGTGTAACCAAGGAA
Source organism: Picea glauca (assembly GCA_000966675.3). Taxonomy (NCBI): domain Eukaryota; kingdom Viridiplantae; phylum Streptophyta; class Pinopsida; order Pinales; family Pinaceae; genus Picea; species Picea glauca. The sequence continues at coordinate 848,817 of JZKD02S0083444.1, forward strand.
CATTACTACGTGGAAATACACATAAAATTTGAAATTTTCTTCTAACTAATTTTCTTGTAGCTTACCAACTACAAATTAGACACATATTTAACCATTATGATACTAATAACTTAATGCACCTAAAACATGTTGAATTAAACATGAATGTAGCTTATTAACTCACTTAAAACAACATATAAATCATTCACAAACACAGAGTAAAATGCACAACAACTAAACTCATAAATTAACTTGGGAAACATATAAACATGTATTTTTTTAAAACACATGTGCAACCAACTACTTGGGACAGACGTTTCTCCCAATAATAGACTTTTTTTTCTAGATCTCAACAACAATTCACCCTCGAGCTGGGGCTAGGAATCCACAAGAAAGGGCGCCTCTCATTGTCCACTCATAGATTAGGTATCCCACAACCCACTAGAATTCTCCTACAACTCTCTTGATTTTCACTAGCGCTCTTCCTCTTCACATTACCAACCCAAAGAATGTACACCTTCACTTCTATCAGTCCATTAGGCATTCCATTCATTTATTAAGGTATCTCTGGAACATGTAACTAGGAATCTCACTACTAGGAACTCAAGGGAACTCACTTATAGGAAAAGCGACCAGTAAAACAACAACAATCACTTTATGTTATAGTGCAACTCACCCAGTGGTTCCCTCTGTAGGAATGACAGACTGATTCTTCAGTCTTCATCTCCAAAATGCTCCAGTATGATCTACAATTCACCCATCTTTTTTTCTCCATCTCTAGTGTTCTTCTTCCATGTTCTTTGCTTCTTGTTCATTCCCAAAAGGCATCCTATAAAAATTGTTTGTTCTACCCATACAAATTTCTCTATTTTCCCAAGATAGTTGACTCCTCACTCTACCCAATTTTGATTGTACTTCAGCCCCATGCTCCCCAATAACTATGGTATGTTACTTTCTACACCCACCCTCTTATAGGTATTCAATGATTGGGATCTCATACACTCAGTCGAAAAATAGAAGGTTGTCCCAAATGATAATAAAATTCAGAAATTTGGGTTTGAATTAATACCCATAGATAATTTCCCCCTTGGAACCCTCTTAGACATGCCTTCTCTTGTGGAAAAATCATCCCCCCATCTTTGTCCATATCCCCTAGTATCTGACATCACATTTTTATGTCGTTATGGTCAGGCACATATTTATTTAATAATGACATGTGAAATACATTGTTCACTCTCATGGATGCAAACAATGCTAACATGTATGCAACTGACCCTATCTTCTCTAATATTTCAAAAGGCCCACAATATATCATTTCCAATTTTGGGAAACAACCCAATCTTAGCGAACTTCTCCTTGCTTTCACTTTCAAAAATACATGTCTGTGCCCACTTTAAAATCCCTAAAAACTCTATTCTTGTTTGCATAAGGTTTATGCTTGTTCTGTGTGGCCTTTAAATTCTACCTGATCTTCACCATCTACTCTTTTGTTTCCTTCAATAAATTTGGCTCAATGACAACTTTATCTATTGGATTATCCCAACTCACTGTTGTGTTATACTTCCTACCATACAATGCTTCAAATGGGTTCAGTTTTAATGAGGCTTGATACCCATTACTATAATAAAACTCTACTAAGTGGATATAATCTTTCCACTTTGATGGTTGTTACATCACATACATTTTGAGCATGTCTTCAATTATTATGTTGGTCCTCTCTATTTTACCATCTAACTCTAGGTGATACGTTGTACTAAGATTTAAGTTTGTCCCAAAGCCTTAGAACAAACCTTTCCAAAAATTGGATGTGAATTTGTTATCTCTGCCTAAAAGAATTTTCTTAAGCACTCCATATAGCCTGACAACTTATTTCATGTAGATCTATGAAATATTTGTTTCCTTGTGTGTAGTATTCACATGAATAAAATGTGCAACCTTCGTCAATTTGTCCACCACTACCATGATAGAATAATGTTGCTTCAATGTCTTGGGAAACTCTGTAATAAATCAATTGTGACCACTTCCCATTTCCACTCAGGAATGGTGTTAGGGTCCTAACACACACATAAGTAGAACAATATATTCAAATGTAATAAAGGTCAATATTAATAAGGCCTTTCAATAAAATACAATAAGGCAGATGTAAGAAGACCTAATAGAAGCTGTCGCTTCTAGAAGGATCTTCCTCTAGATGCTTCTTTTTAGTATAAATAGGAGTCAAGGGTATGAGAACCCTAGCTTGGATATTATTGTAATAGAGCTCTTCTCAATTGAAGGTTTCCCCCTCGAAGAGGCCCGTGAACATTGCTTTCAAATTTAAAGTGTTCTTTCTACTGTTATTCTTATATTATTTCAGTGTTATTGTGGTGAATGTTCTGGTTATATTGTTGTTATTGTGCCATTACTAGCATTTTATTCCAATTCTGCATACATTTTATATCTGGTATATTACAAGTGGTAGCAGAGCACTTTCCTCGACAGAAAGTGTGAGTTAAATTTTTTTCAGGGTAGAGACATATTCCGACGTCTTTAAGCCACAAAGATCTATTGTTACGTGCATAAACCCGCTTGAGGGATTCATACATGCAGGAAATACAAGTGGTACTTAAGCGCACATCTGTTGGCCACCCTTGTAACCCCTATTGGTACCCCTTCGAATGGTAGCGCATCAGACAACACCTGTGTACGGATCGACCTAGATTGCCTGAAGCCCTCTTTAGATAAATTGATCAGCCACCTGACTGCTATAGTGCCACCGAGAACAACACTCGGGAAGATACTCTCTAGTACCTGGGTAGTCGGGTAATACAGCTAAGGGTACGGTCTATCCCCCTTAGTTAGTTCCCTGAGATATTGGGCCGAGTACTACTGTTGGACCCCGCATGTATATGAGAGAGCTATAGCACAGGGAAAACCCTTGTCTGTAGAACCCTTGAATACTTAACCCTTGGGGGAAAGAAACATAAACAAATTAAAACAGACAAGATCTATTGCCACGCAACTGTGTTCGGGTTGCCAAGTAAATACACATTTCTTTATGGTTAAGCATTTGGGCATTTCCTCTCTGCAGTATTCTTCAGACCGAAGTATAACTCTATAAAAAAAACAAAAAAAGTTTGGAAATGTTTTCACCATTATTTGAGACCTATTCCATTCGATTCATCTCTTCGCCCTTATCACATTCATCCATATCATTTTTTCAGCCAAAATTTTTTACCCCACCTGCCCCTTTTCAGTTTTCTCATCCTCATGTCCCATACTCGTAGCCAAGACTCAGAAGCTTGCTTCAACACCTTGCAATATGGTCTCATTGAGACCCAACAAGAAGTGAAACAACTTACTGCCAATGTTGTTGCCATCAATACAACCATGCAGTCCTCAATGGGGGAAATCAAACAAGACCTCACCACCCAGCTTGAATCGGTATTTTCGGCACTCTGCACCAAACTACATATCCCTACAGATAACCCTTCCTCTTCCTCACCTACACATACTGAAGGTGACCATTCCTCTCATTCCCATACCTTGCAAAACCATCACTTTCAATGTGACCTACACCTTCCGTGGGTAGATGTGACCAAATTTGATGGCTCGGACCCCACTAGTTAGGTAACCCAAATGGAACACTACTTCTCTTTATACAACATTACAAATGACTTGGCCAAACTCCGGTATGGTGTTCTCCATCTAGATCAAGAACGTTGGCAATGGTGGCAATGGAGAAAAACTTCTTGTCAAGGGTATATTGTTTGGACACACTTGTTGGCAAAGATTTATGAACGCTTTGACACTGACACCAACCATTTGGGCCATTTGACAAAGCTGAAACAATTAGGAACAATGGAAGACTTTATAGCTTCCTTTGAGCACCTGGCTTTTAGAACAGAGGGCATGTCTGATGCCTTTTTCCGAGAGTGTTTTATCATCGGCCTCAAGGATGAAATTTGGGTCCATGTCTTCATGGCTCAGCCTGAGAGCTAGTTAGAGGCTACCAAAAGAGCTAAAGAATCGCAACAGGTTATATCTGCTCAAAACCACAAACCCTCCTTTATACTTCGCCCTAAACCAATAAATCCCACTACTCCCTCTGCTCCACTAAAGATCCAAAAATTGACCAGGGATGAAATGGATGAACACCAACTCAAAGGCCTTTGTTATAACTATGATGACAAATATTTCCTGGGCCACAAGTGTAAACAACAAAATATTTTTATGGTCATCTCCAAGGAGATTTCGGAAGAAGATGAAGAAACTCCCTATGTGTCTAAGTCACCTAAATCCACTGACATAACCCCTCCCTCAGACCCTCTCAAAGTAGAACCGGTCATTTCCCTCAATGCTCTCACTGGCTTCTCCGCTCCCCAAACCCTCAAGATAATCAGTTACATCAAGCATCGGAAGGTCATCATTCTAGTTGATAGTGGCAGCACCCATAATTTTATTCATCGCTGCATTTCCCAAGAAACTCATTTCTACATCCACGCCGTCAATAATTTCCAAATAATGATTGCCAATGGTGGTTCCATGAAATGTGGAGGCCATTGTGAAAATGTGCGTCTCCAAATTGGTGACTACCACCTGAAATCCCATATGTTTGCTATCGACATGGGAGGTTGTGACTTTGTGTTGGGTGCAGACTGGCTAAGGACTTTGGGTCCCATTCTCATGGATTTTAAAGACTTATCCATGCAATTTGACCAGGAGGGCCACCAATATAAGTTCCAAGGAATCACCGTCGGTTCACCTGAGATCATTAGTTCCCATCGCATGGAAAAACTGCTCAAAAAGGGCCATTCTAGTGTTATCGCCCAACTCCATGCCATACAAGCAACATAGACACCCTCGGTATCGCAAGACCTCCAAGCCATCCTTTCTAAACATCAAATGGTCTTTTCCACTCCCCAAGGCCTCCCTCCTTCCCATGGTGTTCATGATCATTCCATTCCCCTTGTACCCGGAAGCCTTCCTCCCAATATCCGTCTGTATCATCACCCCTTTTCCCCAAAAAATGAAATTGAGAAAATGGTCCAGGAACTCCTTAATGCAGGCGTCATCCACCCTAGTACAAGCCCCTACTCGTCTCCTATGATCATGGTCATGAAGAAAGAAGGTTCTTGGTGAATGTGTCCTAACTTCCATGCCCTCAACAAAATTACCATCAAAGACAAATTCCTCATTCACGTCATTGATGACCTCCTGGATGAATTGAGTGGTGCCCAATTCTTCACTAAACTAGATCTCCATTCGGGCTACCACCAGATACGTATGAAAGAGGCAGACATTCCCAAGAATGCCTTTAGAACTCATGAGGGACACTATGAGTTTTTGGTCATGCCCTTTGGCTTGTTTAATGCCCCCTCCACCTTCCAAAGCCTCATGAATCATGTCTTCCATCCTTTTCTCCACCATTTTCTCTTAGTTTTCTTTGATGATATCCTCATCTATAGAAAAACCTGGACAGACCATCTTGCTCATGTGGATCGAGTTCGCCATCTACTCTCTCAACACCAACTTTTCGTGAAACAATCTAAATGTGCTTTTGGCGCCTCAGAAGTAGAATACTTAGGTCATCTGGTTGGCAAAGATGGCGTCAGGGTAGATCCTAAAAAGATTGAAGCTATGCAAGACTAGCCTCACCCAAAGACTCTTAAGAGATTGTGTGGATTTCTAGGCTTAACAGGGTATTATCACAAGTTTGTTAAGAATTATGGGAAGATTGTAGCACCTCTCACTGCTCTCCTCAAAAAGAACTCTTTCACTTGGACTCCAGCTGCTACTCAAGCTTTTCAGACCTTGAAGATGGCCATGTGCACCACTCCAGTCCTTGCCCTTCCCGATTTCACAAATACCTTTGTGTTGGAATGTGATGCCTCAGGGAAAGAAATTGGTGTTGTTCTTATGCAAGAGGGTCGACCTTTGGCCTTTACCAGCAAGCAACTATCTAAAATAAATCTAGGCAAATCCATATATGAAAAGGAAATGTTGGCTATTCTGCATGTCGTGGATGTGTGGTGTCCTTATCTATTGGGGCAACATTTCCAAATTAAGACAGACCATCAAAGCTTCAAGTATTTTCTGGAACAACGCATTTCCTCCCCAGAACAACAAAAATGGGTGACTAAACTCTTTGGATATGATTATGAGATAATTTATAAGAAAGGAAAAGACAATGTGATTGCGGATGCACTTTCCTGAAAATATGAAGACGAAGGATCCCTTTTTCCTCTTTCATTCATTGTTCCAGATTGGCTCCAAGTCGTTCACCAGGAATGGCTACAAGATCCCAAAAGTTCGCAGTTGATCCACCAATTTCATTCCAAGACTCCAGGTTCCCCAGGGTACTCTTGGCTCCATGAGGAACTTTTATACAAAGGTTGTTTGTATTTAAGTAAACAATCAAAACTTAAATCTGTGGTACTTTCTGAGCTTCATGCTACACCCACAGTAGGGCACTCCAGGTTCACCAAAACCTATGACAGGGTCAAACGTTCCTTTTTTGGGGATGGTATGGAACATGACATTAGTAATTTTGTAGTTGAATGTGATGTGTGTCAATGCAACAAGGGAGAAACACTCAAATCGTCGGGCACACTACAACCGCTCCTGATTCCACCTGCTATTTGGAAGGATATCTCTATGGATTTTATTACTGGCTTACCCAAATCAGGAAATAAATCCGTCATCATGGTGGTTGTGATCACCTTTCCAAGTATGCTCATTTATGTGCCCTTCAACACCTGTTTACAGCATCCATGGTGGCTCAAATCTTCATGGATCATGTCTTCAAGCTTCATGGCATGCCGCACTTTATTGTTTCTAATCACGACCCAACTTTCACAAGCAATTTTTGGCAAGAACTGTTCAAGATACAAGGCACCGAATTGCATCTCAGCACAAATTATCATCCCCAGACTGATGGCCAAACAGAAGTTGTCAACAAGTGTTTGGAAACATATTTGAGGTGTTTTGCCTCAGAAAAGAAAAATCAGTGGGCTCAATGGTTACCCCTAGCTGAATGGTGGTACAACACTTCATACCATACAACTACATGCATGACTCCTTTTGAAGTGGTATATGGACATAAGCCACCTTTAATTTTCTCATACTTACCGGGTGCCTCAAAGGTCCAAGCGGTTGACCTAACACTTATAGCTCGAGAGGATATTCTCCATACCCTCAAAGAGAATTTGGTCATGGCATAGAATTGCATGAAGCAACAAGCAGATCAAGGTCGCTCTGAACGTCAATTTGTAGAAGGGGATCGGGTGTTTCTTTGACTGCAACCTTACAAGAAAACTTCCCTCAAGGCTGAGCATTTTCAGAAGCTAGAACCCAAATTTTATGGTCCTTATACCGTACTCAAGCATGTGGTACAAGTCGCCTATCAGTTAGCTTTGCCCAGCAATTCAGAGCTACATCCTTTTTTTCATGTTCCGTTCTTAAAGAAGGTGATTGGAGCTAAGTGCCAAATTCAAACCAACCTTCCAGAGTTAGCTGAAGAAGGATCCATTTGGCTACTTCTAGAAGCAGTTTTGGACCAACGTGAGTATTTCCTATGTCAGACAACCATCAAGAAAGTGATAGTACAGTGGAAAGATACAACTCCAGCAGACGCCACTTGGGAACCAGCTACCATTCTGCAACAATTTCCTCATCTCAAGCCTTGAGGACAAGGTTGTTTTTAAGGGGGCGGACATGTTAG
>JZKD02S0083444.1:856547-888872 GCA_000966675.3 Picea glauca
TATTAATAAGGCCTTTCAATAAAATAGAATAAGGTGGATGTAAGAAGACCTAATAGAAGCTTTCGCTTCTAGAAGGATCTTCCTCTAGATGCTTTTTTTTAGTATAAATAGGAGTTGAGGGTATGAGAACCTTAGCTTGGATATTATTGTAATAGAGCTCTGCTCAACTGGAGGTTGCCCCATCGAAGAAGCCCATGAACATTGCTTTCAGATTCAAAGTGCTATTTATGTTGTTATTCTTATATCATTTCTGTGTTATTGTGGTGAATGTTCTGGTTATATTGTTGTTATTCTGCCATTACTAGCATTTTATTTCAATTCTGCATACATTTTATATCTGGTATATTACAAATGGGCAATGGTTGAAGCAACCTCGTTGGATATTTATGATTTGTCTACACCTTATAGCACTCTAAGAATATAGATATGTAATTAGTCACTTCTTTCTTCATTCTTGGCCAAAAGTATTGGCTTCTTATAGCTACAATTGTTTTCTGGTATCCTAGGTGCCTAGCATATGTCACATTGTGCATTTCCTTTAGCACTGCATTTTTCATCTCACTAGAATTTGGTACATATTTTCCTCTATATGTGGGTATTCGATCCTCTTTCAACTCATAATAATCAAATTTTTGATGTAAATTGCCTTGCTGCAATGTTTCTTTTATTTTGGATATTGTTGATCTGAATTTGCAACTTCCAAAATTATGTCTTTTAAAGATGTGTTGTACACGTTGATGGATAAAATATGCATATCATGTGCCCTTCTACTGAGTGCATCAACCACTTGATTTTCATTTCCTTTTATATGCTTAATTTCAAAGTCATAATCACTAAGAAATTCCATCCATCTCATTTGTCTAGCATTTAATGTTGTCTAGCCAAATAAATGTTTCAAACTATAGTGGTTTTTCCTTAGTTCAAATTTTCTCCCCATGAGTTAATGTCGCCACATTTTTAGTGCATGTGCAATGGTTGCCAATTCCAAGTCATGTCTAGAATAATTCCTTTCATGCTCTTTTAGTTTTCACGACTCGTAGCATACCGCATGATATTCTTGACCGAGGACTCCATTGATCCCCTCATTGCACACATCCATGCACACAACAAAGTCTTCATCCAAATATGCAATCTTTAATATTGGTGCATTTGTAAAAATATCTTTCAACTGCTGAAAACTTTTTTCACATTTTTGAGTCCATTGAAATTTCACTTCCTTCTTTTGCAAAGAAGTGATTGGGCTTGCAATATTTGAAAAACCTTTTACGAATCTTCGGTAATAACCGACAAGACCCATGAATTATTTGACCTCTATCACATTTCTTATCACTAGCCATCATCTAATGGCCTCTATCTTCTCAGGATCCATTGCTATCCCTTCTGCTAAAATAATATGGCCCAATTAATGAATCTTCCTTTGATAGAATATGCACTTACTTAGCTTGGCATACAACTTGTGCTCTCTCAAAACTTGCAGCACCATTCTTAAATATTTCTAATGCTCTTCCTCTGTCTTTGAGTAGATGAGAATATCATTTAAGAAAACAATCACAAACTTGTCTAGGTATTCCTTAAACACTCCATTCAATAGGAATATGAAAACAAATGGGGCATTTGATAGCCCAAAAGGCACTATCGTAAATTCATATTGTCCATATCTTCTTCTGAACGATGTCTTGATGATATCTTCTTCATTTATCCTCACTTGATGATAACCTGATCTCAGTCAATCTTGGAAAATATTCTTGCATCGTTCAGCTGATCAAATAAATCATCAATCCCTGGCAAGGGATATTTTTTCTTTATGGTGACCTTATTTGGCTATCTAAAATCAATACACAACCTTAAGGTTCCATCTTTCTTATTCTCAAAAATAATTGGGGAACCCCAAGGTGACACAATTAGGTGTATATACCCCTTTTTCAAAAGTTCTCCAAGCTACATCTACAACTCTTTCAATTTTGGTGTGCCCATTTTGTAAGGTGTCTTGAACACTAAGAAGATCTTAGTACCAAATCAATAGAGAAATTCGTGTCTCTCTTTGGTGGTAATCTTGAGATTTCCCCAAAACAATCTTCAAAATCCATCAAGACTGGATGGTCTTCAATGCTTACCACTTTATCTCTGGCTATCTCTTCCATATGCGCTGCATAAATATGACATCCCTTCCTGAAACTATTTTTCAGCCACATGACTGAAATTTCCCTAATAGCTACAACTCTTGGAATACCTTGAAATTTTCCTTGCTTCCCCTCTCCATCAAGACAAGTGATTTTCTTGTTGCAACGGTCTAGCACAACATGGTGTTTTTCCAACCAATCTATGCTAATTAGACAATCACATGAACCCAATGGTATTGTGTTCACATCTATCTTTTTGTTAAGTCCATTCATGTTTATCTAGAAATCTTTAACCATCTCACTGATTTTCCTCTTAGCCCCTATGGATAATTGAACTAAATTCTCATGCTTACTCCTTTGTAAGTGAAATATTTAAACAATGTTAGGGTTTATGTAGCTATGGCTGGCACCATAATAAATTAAAATTTCTCTATGTTGGTTATCAATATTACCTTCCACTTCAATCATAGGGGATTGATATTCTTCTTGTTTGTTGTCCAAGGCTGCATAAATCCTTGGCATGTTTCCTCTCAAGTCTTCAATTGTTTCATCCTCTTGAATGTTGTGGAAATACCTCATCCTTTCTCCTTTGTGAGAGTAGTCCCTATACAAGTGGTTTCCCTTACATCCCCAACATTGTATAGGTTTCTTCCTTGGCCTTTTCTCAAATGGATCTTCCATCCTAGGATCATTTTTGGTTGAATGACCTTGTTTATTTTCTTGTGTGTTGTTCTTGAAAAAGGGTGGCTTGAATCCTTTTTTCCTTTGATCCCTCTTTCATTTCATCTTGTCATTCCTATATTCTTAGAACAATGGCCTCCCTCTTCTTTGATCATAAAGATGACTTTGTCCCCTTATGGACTCATCCAAAGTCTTGGGGTCATCATAGTGTATATTGTCACTATATAAGGAGGGTAACCCACTCAAAAACCTTTGGATTTTGACCTTCTCATCCTTTATGAAGCCCACATAATTTAGCAACTCAAATAACCTCTTCTCATATTCATCTATTGTCATGCTTCCCATCTTGAGTTCATAGAAATATGTCATCTTCCTCCCATAATAATGCTCTGAAAAATATTTATTTTGGAAATATCCTTTGAATTTCTTTCATGAGACCCTTTTCTCATCAAGGTGCTTGGCTTGCTTAATTTGATCCCACCACATAGTTTCCTTTCCTTGCAAGTGGTAGGTTGCAATCCTTGTTTCTACCCTTAAGGGGTAATAATGCAACTAGAAATATTTCTTCATTTCCAATAGCTAGGCATCGGCCTCTTCTCCCTTCCTATGCTCACCATTGAAAGTTTGTGGCTTGATTTTCCTAAGTTCACCTTGCAAAATATCTACCTCGGGCCTTCTCCTCTGCCTCCTGATAAGAGACTCACTTGGGCTACTCCCAGGACCTAAACTTACATGATCCCTCCTAGTGGATTTCCCTAGGGAATGATGGTGCATGTTCATACTCCTTGATTTCTTGTCATTCCCATGCTCATCCCTTCTGCTATGGGGTCTGGATGTTGTCACTTGTCTAGCACTAACAACTTCCTTTGTTCTAGAGTCTTTATTGGATTTCCTTTGTATCATATTCAGACTTTGGATTATCTATTCCTAGGATTTTATAACCTTCTCATTATCCACCCTATAGATATGAACTTCTCTCTGCATACTTCTCATAGTTACAAGCTCTTGCATGTCTCTTCTTCCATTAGACTATATCTCATCATTTCCCATGATGACATGTAGCCCTCTAAATTCCTCTTTATGGTTGTAGGACCCTTGGGAATACTCCATTACCATGGTTCACATACAGGAACAAAATCACCTTCCTATTACTCCAACTTCTACAAGAAAATATGCATGTAAATAATTTATGTTAGACAAAAATACATACATACACAGTTCTACAAAAATAATGCATATTCTTTCTTTTCTTTAATACCACCAGTCATCTTCTTTTGAGTTGATTGCAATTTTTTATTCCTGGATAGATTTTGTGGGTTGATAGATGTCTCCTCCTCCTCAATACATTTCAGATGACCATTTGTTTTCCCAAATCCGAGCTCCAAGCCGAAAGTTATTGTCTGTGGAAGTTTTGACCGTTTTCCCCTTTTTAACCATGTATGTTACATGTGTCTTCTTTTTCTTCTTGTACATTTTAATGTACCCATATTCCAAATATGCCTTCATGTATGTCTTCTATAGCTCATAAGATTTCCATAGAATGCTCATGTGCCTCAAATAGACTTCTAAGTAAGAATTTATTCCCTCTCAAAGCAAATTGGTGCTTAATTTATGCCCTTAACCATTTCAACTGCAACTTTCTCATACAAGATTTGTTCTCTGCCTGAGATAGCTCATTAGAAAATGTCATAGATATCTTCCATTTAATATGAAAATATTACATATACCAGAGGCACACACAATTATTGTGATTTTGACTACCTGAAAACGTCATTTAGGACCTCAAAAATGTCCTGCAAGTTGATGACCTCCAAAAACTTCAAATTTTCGTGGAAAACTGATTGTTTTCCCACTATAATGGACTAATAATTCAGACCTGCAACCTGTCAGAATACCTTTGCACCCCTTTTTCCATCAGGATAATCAATTACCCTGTGTCCTGACTTAGCTAAATCCCGCGACCAATCAAATTCTTCTTTGCATATGATTCTCCTAGATGGGTCAACTTAACACACTTTTACAATTCCCCACAACCCACAAATTGTGAGACAATCAGATTCCTTCACAAAGAATCCTTCCACGGACAATTAAACTTAACACATTCTTATAATTTCTCGAAACCTGCAATCCCCGAGCCCTTTTTCCCCATGAGCATGTAACCCACAAACCTAGCAGAAAACTCTTCCTTGCGGACATTTCCCTATGGTTAGCAAAACACAAACCTCAGGCTTTTCCTGCGAGACACAACTCGAAGCCTTCAATAAAATTTCCCTTGGAATACCAAAACATGAACTTTATATTTTCCCACGAGCCACAACCTACAAACCTATGGAACCTTTCCTTCAAGGACATACCGTGACTACCAAAACACGAACTTTAGATTTTCCTGCAAGCCACAACACACAAAATTGCATGACCTTTCCTTCATGAACATACCCTAGAGGTTACCAAAACACAAACTTTATATTTTCCCGCAAGTCGCAACCCACAAAAATGCGTGGCCTTTCCTTCGCGGACATTTCCCCACGATTGTCAAAAAACGGACTTAAGATTTTCCTGCGAGCCACAACTCGCAAACCTGATGGGATTTACCTTCGCGGTCATTTCCCCTTTCGTTTCCATTTATATTTTTGGGATATCTCTCTCTCCCACAAAGGTTTCTTTTGTGGGCCTTCTCCCACCCATAGACTTGCCTCCCGTAGAGCTACAAACTTAGCTTTTTCCTCCCCAAGCATGTGCCTGATCTGGACCATCAATCTTACTATCTGAAATGATCTAGGTGATCAATCCCTCAAACTCAATATTGCAACCCCTGCCTTTTCTCACCGTTGACTCTATCAATCCACGTCACACTATGACCCACATCATCAGTATACGAAATTTCTCAAAATTTCCGAAATTTATAAATTTTGAAAAAAAAAAAAAATCTCCCAAAATTCCATTGTTTCACTTGGAAATTTTTACTTATTGTAGAATTAATCTCAGCCTTCGATTCCAAATGTTGGAATGATCTAGGTTGTCAATTTCCATCTCCCCAGTCTCCATTAAAACAACAAAATCAACCTCCCAAGCCCAAAATTAACTATGTGACATGTAGATTGACACCATGAATCCCCTCTACGATTGATCTGAAGCAATTTAAACTCAAACCTACTCACGAATTTTGGCTATTTCACTCTATTTCCACTATTTTCCCCAAATTCGTCACCATAAAACTTTGCAACAACGTTTTTTTGTCAAAATCATGTTGGCTCTTGGGCCATACAGGCTCGGTGTTGAACCTTTTACTCTGATACCAATCTGTAATGTTCCTCAGCTTAATCGAGGAACATTACTATGTGGAAATACACATAAAATTTGAAATCTTCTACTGACTAATTTTCATGTAGCTTACCAGCTACAAATTAGACACAAATCTAACCATTTTGATACCAATAATTTAATGCATCTACAACATGTTTAATTAAACATGAATCTATTTCATTAACTCACTTACAATAACATATAAATCATTCACAAACATAGAGTAAAATGCACAATAACTAAACTCATAAATTGACTCAGGAAACAGATAAACACTTATCTTTTTAAAACATGTGTGCAACTAGCTTATTGGGATAAACACTTCACCAAACCATATATTTGTTATTCCATATCTCAAAATCAAGTCACCCATGAGTTGGGGCTAGGAATCCACAATAAAGGTTGTCTCTCATTGTCCACTCGTAGCTTAGGTATCCCACAACCCACTGGATTTCTCCTACAACTATCCCGATTTTCACTAGCTCTCTTCCTCTTAACCTGCCCAACCCAAATAATGTACCCCTTCACTACTCTCAGTCCATCAAGCATCCCATTCATTAATAGGGTCTCTCTGGCACATATAATTGGGAATCTCACTACTGGGATCTCAAGGGAACTCACTACTAGGAAAAACTACCAGTAAAACAACAATAATCGCTTGTTGTTACAATGCAACTCACCCAGGAGTTCACTCTTCATGCATGACAACCTATTTCTTCAGTATTTAGCTCCAAAAATGCTCCAGTATGCTCCAAAATTCACCCATCCTTCTTGCTACAGGTTCAATGCACTTCTTCCCTACTCTTTGCTTGTTGTTCATGCCCAAACAAAATCCTATAAAAACTATCTATTCTTCCCATACATTTATTCTATTTTCCCAAGACATTTGACTACTCACTCTTCCCAATATTGATTGTACTTCAGCCCCATTCTCCCCAATAAATATGGGATGTGACTTTCTACACCCACCCTATTATAGGTATTCAATGATTTGGCTCTCATACACTCAACCAAAAAATAGAAGGTTGTCCCAAATGATAATGAAATTTAGAAATCTATGTTTGGATTAATACCCATAGATAATTCCCCCTTGGACCCCTCTTAGAAACTCCCTTCTCATATGGAAAACTAAGCCCCCATGTTTTTCCATATCCCCCAATAGATGGAATCACATTTATTTATTTAAAAACAAAATATACAATTCACATATTACATTACTTGGTCATAACCACATTTCATATCTACATTATGCATTAATTAAAATGGGGATTATAGCGGGGATGTTACAATCAAAGAAATCGTTTGCAAATTGAATTTGAGCTCATATTTTGATATATTTGGCTTAAATTTAAAACCAAAGAAAGAAGATATATACTTGTCTAACTGATTAGTGAATTTATTGATTGGGAAGGACATGAGGCTATGAGTGACAATGAGAAGAATTCCTCTATTAGTGCCAATGAAGAAGGAAACTATCCCCATGAGTGATAGCAACAAGACTGCACTTACAAGTGACAATGAAGAAGATAACTTGTCTAGATAGTTTGATAGGGAAATATAGGACACTATCAACACAATAGTTTCACTATCAACCAAACCCATAGCTTCCCCACTAAAATTCACTGCTTTTCCACTTGTTGATAATAGGAATGGTAGGTAATTTTGTTTTCTATTTATCATTTCCTAAGATATTTCAAGGAAAGTGATATGCCACTCGAACCCATTATTCTAATAGAACCTAAAAGCTATGTTATAAACTAAATTTTAGCATGAAATTCATCATTGATTTAGAAAAATTGTGTTATTGGCACTCTTTATGCTATGACATATTCACCAATCCAACTCACCAATATTTATAAGTCTAGAAATGAGTCCAATTTATAAACAAAAGAGAAGATGTAGAAATCATTTTTGTACTTGTCAGGAAGGCTAAGTGAAAAAAGGAGGCATATTGAAGTTGGAGGAGATTGCCAAAGTGTTGAGATTCAAAGTCAAGAAGTCCAAGGATTACAAGATCTCTTCCTGGGTATTTTACAAGTTGGAAAAGGAGAATCATGGACTTATTTTTATTCTTAATCCTTCTAATGGTCAGAGAATCTTGACAATATGTCTGAGTGGCCTCAAGCATGTAGGGAGGCTTGGTGGTGGATTTCTCAACGAATGAAGGATATGCAAGATGTCGACCATTCCTCATGCAACCTTCCACAAAGCGTGCACATAAGTCACCATGGGAGGAGGAATATTCTGTAGATACTTTAGACTACAACACCTCAACCCTAGACTGCAACACCCCTACAACCACAGATTGTAGTCCCTAGACTGTAGTTCTGCTTCCAAAATCACCAATGATATAATTTATAAAAAAATGTTTTAGAAATTAATTTTTAACTTTGACAAATAACTAACAAAAATTGCAACACACCAAGGGAATAATGTCAAATCAAAAGGATTTAAGCCAATAGGAAATTCAATAACTGAAATTAGAAAAAATAGGAAAATCTATTGTTTTTCTAAAAAAATTCAAATAATAGGGATATTTGAAAAACATTGGCATATAATTTGCAAATTGATGGCATTTAGAACCGTACTGGTTACTTTAGTACCTACTTGGGCTATTTCTAATCGTAATACCCAGTTTTGAGTCCCCATAGTAATAACTATTTTGTTATTTTATGGAAGGCTAGAGTGCTCAAACAATTAAAAGTGGTCAGAGTGCCTAGGAAAATGTAATGTTGTGATCATTATTAATAATAAAATACATCATTGGCTTCCAGACAGACAAGGACAATAGTTATAGGGGGCTATGATTCCACGGGAGAGGGGGCTTAAGGGGCTAAGTTTTTTTATTATATTTTGTTTAACCATAATTATTTTAATGGAGAGAAATGGTTACATGAGCTTCTTGGGGAAGGCCATGTGGTTCTTGATTTCCAAGTAAACATATAAGCCCATCTCGTGGGTTGTTTGGGGGTTCTTCTCCATTCACTCTTTCAGTCTTTCATTCATTGTTTCTCATTTATCATTCTTCATTCATTCTTGTTCTTGGTTGGGACATGGGTTGAATTACTGAGGAAGAAGCCATTGTTTGTTGGTTGTAGTAATGACTGGTGTATTCGAGCCATGAATTTTTGCATGCATGCTTGAGATGCATTGGCATGTACTAAATTTTATTCACAGCTACGAGTATTGAGAGTCCCAACATGGATATTCTTGACCAGATGCACTATAGCCCTAGAAGGATGTGGAGAAACTGAGGGACTGCATGGTAGAGAAGGGGGTCCATTCTCTTGTGTTGTGCAGAATGGAGAGAAGAGAGCTAATGTACTTTGGATTGTTGTGTGTTGAGAAACCCATGGGAGCTTGATTGCTGACTAGTTTGGGAAGCTGAGTGACATCTTGGAATTGTCCTTGTGGATTCATAGCCCTGACTTAGGGGTGAAATTGATGTTGAAACTTGGAACAACAGTGTTTATGGTTGGGTGGTGCGTCCTTGTTCTACAACCAATTGGTGAATAATTTTGTTGAAGATAAGTGCTCTATGTCACGTGTTTCTATGCTTGTATATTTTTATTTCCACTTTGTATTAATTAATATATATGAGATGTGTATCTTTAAGGTGCCTGCTTGCTGGTTATTATTGAGCGGGACATGTTTAAACATTATTTTATGTTGTATCATAAATATTGATTATTGTGTGTGTTGTTATGGTGTTCTTTCATGCTTCTTTATTAATTAAATTGTTAAAGTGTAGGCTATCATTAGGTTTCTTTTCAATTTATAGATAACCATAGAATAGATAGGATCACTGAGAGAAACACAATCACAAGAGTACACAGGCATTTATCCTAGGAAACCCTCAAGGGGAAGAAAACCCAACAAAACTTCTTTAATATAGATTCAATAACCAAGTACAACACTAGAATAACTCTCTCTCTACAAGAGACAAACTACCATGATGCTAGACCAGAAAATAATCAAAGGCTAGAGAACATCCTCTCCCAAGCAATACACCTCTCTCTCTTCCTTCTTCCGACAACTAGTAACTGCATCTTCCTTCAATACTTGCACACTATATGAGTGAGCTGAGTGAGGGAACAAATGAGTGGCTGGATTCCTTTATTTATACAAACTAGCAAGCGCTGAAAGGAGGTGTCTCTTCACTGGTAGGGCTGACTTGTCTTTCTGGGTGGTTAGAACCACTTTAATTTTCCTGGGGGCCGACTTCTTAATTTTCATATTACAATTAGGTTTGACCAATCCACAAAAGGGGGTTTGGTCAATTAAAATTCCCGACATGATAAATCCATAAAAGGGGATAAGAATATTCTTTGCAGTTACACAATATTTTAACACTCCCTCTTAACAAGAAGGATATTCTTTATCTTTTGACAGGTCACTGGATGTCATCATCAACTGAACAATATCATCTGGGAAATATAATCAACTGGATAATCATTATTAACTTGAAAACAACATCAACTAGATAGCATCATCAACTAGGTAACATCATCAACTGGATAACATGAGGCAACAATATAATCCACTTGGTCATCTGGCATCATGATCACTAACTAGTTCTCCATGAATCCATATTAAAGAAGTTTTGTTTCTCTTTATCTTCACACAGAAGATACTCTTTATTTATTTCATCTTCACATAGAAGATACTATTTCTTATATTCACATAGAAGATATCTTATCTTCACACATAATATGTCTTATCTTTACACATAAGATATTCTATGAGTTTTTCCATTCTTATGTTCTCCCTTCTCTTGTAGTCATCTATCTCACCCATCCATTGGGGAGGAATACTACCATAGCTTCACTCCTAGTCATCCCAAGTGAACTAGAGAAGCTAAGATTCTAGCCTGGGCAAGACTAGACTCCCTTTCCATGATCCACGCAGGATCATGACACAAACCTCAAGAGCCAACTAACCATTCCACATGGTCAAGGTTTGTGTTCCAGGCTACTCAATCCTTGGCCAAAGGAGCGTCTCTACCCATTGACCCTTGGAGAAACATCCACACTCCTCTCTATGAGGGTGGTGACACCCCTCTCTATGAGGGTATTCTAGCATGTCCCTAGAGTATCCAAAACTCAACACTTGAACAGAGACCAACCTTGGAAAATTTCTCATTCCCCTTCTCTACGAAGGTCTCTTCCTTCTCTACGAAGGTCTCTTTCTTCTCTAAGAAGGTCTCTTCTCTTTTCCTTCTCTATGAAGGTCTACCCATGGGATTGCTCATTCCTTCTCTACGAAGGTCTCTTTCTTAATATCTTGGGTGCCTTCTTGAGTTCGAACATTTCTTTCTTTATGACTTCATACTGGATCAACCTGCTCCCTATGCATATATAAGAACCGTACTGGAGCAACCTGCAGTTACCTGCATCTCATCAACTATATCTGAGTATCCATCTTTCTCTTCATCTTGAACATTTTTGTTCTGCATCTTAACCTCTATCCATCATATTTTGAAATCAATTTAAAAGTGTGTTTTTGGAGTAGCATGCCTGACCTGTGGGTGGTTAGGTATGTTACAGATTGGTATCAGGTCTTTTGGTTGAAACATCGGACTGATATGGGCCAAAACGAGTGCGAATTTGAGAAATTCACTATGGCAGACTTTGACTTGAATGAAATTGGGGCAAAATGGAAAGATTAGAGAGAAAAACCCCCAAATTTGTGAGCAGATCTAAGTTTAGATGATTCAAGATTTTCTAAGAAGTTTAATGGATCCAATATGCAGAGTTGCAGAGTCAAATTCAACCTTGAAGGTAAAAAAAAATGTATTTTAATGGCCATTGTAGCACAGGGAAGATATTAGAGAATCAACAGTCAAGATCATGTTCGATCTTGAGATCAATGACCCAGATTCATTCTTGAAAAATTTAAAAATCGTAATGTTTTCAAAGTTTGATCAAGTTAGTAGATCGACGACTAAGATTCATTTCAGTGATTAGGAAAATGAGAAAGATCGGATGATCCATGGTCATTTTTGGCCATTTGGAAGTCAGAGAAAATCAACTGTTGAGATCAGTTTGAGTGGGAGATCGACGACCCAGATTCACCTGGGTTTTGTCTGAAAATTGCTAAGTGTTGAAATTCACCAACATAAATCTTCTAACGTCAATGAACGATGGTCGAGGGTTGGCAAAATTTGGTGAAGTTTTCAGTTCGCCAATAGAAACCTTTGATCGTTGATGGTCGATGGTCGCATATCGACGAGTTTAGCGAAGTGTCGAGGTTCAACCAAGAGACATATTCGATCGTCAATGGTTGATGGTCGCATATCGACGGGTTTGGAGAAGTGTCAAAGTTCATCCAAGAGCCATATTCGATCATTGATGGATAATGGTCACAAATCTAAGTGTTTGGCGAAGTGTCGAAGTTCGACCAAGAAACATCTTCGATGGTCAATGGTTGATGATCAGGAATCGACATAATTAGTGTGATGTTTGGATTCTTCCAAGAGAAACTCTCGATGGCCGATGAAGGAAAGGACGGTGATGACGTTTCATGCCACATCAACATCCACATGTCATTCCATGTTAGCATCCACATGTCATGCCATGTCAACCTAATTGATGCCTTAGGATGACGTGTCATGCCATGTCATCATCCACGTGTCATGCCACATCAACATAGTTGCCACACCAACGAAGGGATGGTCGATCGTCATTGGTCGAAATTCGAATAGATTTTTGAACAATCTTGGTTTTTTGGGTAAGAGGACCGATGATCGAGCATCGATGATATTCTTGGGTGATTTTTGGTTTGTGGAGAAAAACGACTGATGGTCGAAGATCAGGCATCGGGGAGGTCGGTGGGAAGATTTAGTTCACAAAGGAAATCATCGATAATCGATAGAGAGCATATCAATAGTCTATATTTCTTCCGACTTGAGATCGATGGTGCATGTCGCACTTAGGAAAAATTGTTCCAAGGTTGAAAAAAAAAATGAAGTTTAGAGCCATTTTCATATTTTGGCCATAACTAGAGAAAATAAAGTTGGATTGTGATGAAAATTATGGGTTTATTCTGCATAGAGGAGATATACAAAAGTGTATGAGAGGGATCTTATCCAATTCGGCTTGGATGTGTCCGAAAATGAAAAATAGTGGTTTTTAAAGATCTAGGTTCAGATCGTTGTTAGAGGTTAAGATTAAGATGAAACTCTTGGAGAGAGTCCAGAAAGTAGGCACGCAAATAACCCATGAAGGAACTAAATAAATCCTAAGGGAATTGGAATGGGGATACTGAAATAGGCCAAAATCCACTATTCTGGGCCACTTTTTAGAGATTTTTGAGTTTTTAAGAGGAAAAGTGACCCAAGATGACAAAAATGAATATTTTATTTACTCAACATTTTATATACTCATTGAGACAAACAACGTTATTTTAGGGAAATTTTTCCAAAAGTGCACAGATTGTGAGATAGTTAGTTTTGCTAAAAATTCCAAGTCTGGAAAAATGGGTGAGAAAGGACAAAATTGCAGATTCCAAATTGTTGCATTTTTTGATTGGTCTATAATATTGAAAATATAAGAGTTGATTTGAATTCCTTTTCATTATTTTTATCTATTTATTGTACACAATTTTCTTTATTTCCTGACATATTTTCATTTGCAGTTGATAGAATTTGGCACTTCGATAAAATTACACCAGTGGAGAAAATGCACAAAAAGGATGAAAGTGGATTTTTTCAGGAAGCCATCATTTTTAGCTTAGAGATTAGAGTGAGGAATGAGTATAGTTTTTGGAAAGATGGTTGAGAGGATAATAAACTTGAATTATTATATTTTGGATAATGATGATATATTTCTTCATGAGTTGAGCAGAAAAAGGACATGTAGCATTGTTTGAGATAATTTATATAATATGCATAATTCTAACAAAATGGTTGTTTGCATGTTTTGCAGAATTAGGGAGTATAACCATATCAGTTCAAGATAAGAATGCATATTCAAGAAATGGAGGAAGGAGAGGGAGCCTTCAGTCATGATAAATAAGCCAAAGGTCAAAATATCAATGTTGGCAATGCATAGACAAAATCAAATGGGAACAAGAGCAGAGGGGAACAAGAAACATTAATAAAGACTGTGAGAAGCCTGGAAAAAAAAGTGAAGAGTTACAAAGAAGACAATGATAGGTTGATGAGAGAACAAAATCAGATAAATTCTCAAGAGATGCAAAGCCTAAATCAGTGACATAGGCAAGAAAGGAATGGACCACACTCAAAGCATGAGAAAGAAGGTAGATATCATGAAAGAAGATATAACTGCATAAGAGTTGGTCATTCAATAAGTGATGGAATAAATCATAGACATCACTCACCTCCTTACTCAACAAGGAAATTTTATGCATTTGAAAACTCCATAAGCAATCCAAAAATGTCTCATGTTAGACACCAAAGAAGAAGAGATGAATTGGAAAGTTTGCAAGGAGAGTTGAGGAAGCTTAAGCCACCATCCTTTGATGGTGAAAGGGAAAGGGAGGATGATGTTGAAGCATGGTTTCTTGGAATTAGAAAGTACTCTAAGTTGCACAACTACTCATCCAACCTAGAATCCAATATTTACACATACCATTTGCATGGAAAAGTTGATATTTGGTGGGATCGGTTGAAGAAAGTTGAGCACATTAATGAGAGTAGGATCACTTGGAAGAAGGTCAAGAGATATTTTTAGAAGGAGTGCCTTTCATATCACTTCTATTAAAAGAAAATGAAAGAGTTCTTTGAACTTAGATTGGGAAGCATGACCATGGTAGAATATGAAAATAATTTCTTGTGATTGCTTAAGTATGTGGGGTTTATCAAAAATGAAAAGTGAAGATACATAGGTTTTTAAGTGTATTTACATCCTCTTATAAGGAAAAGATTCAGTATGATGAGCCTAGGACTTTGACAAAGACCATCAGGAAGGATAATTATCTATATGAGCAAGGAAAATGCAGAGAATCCATGCATAAATCTTGGAAGGATAAGAAGAAAGATAAATCCGATCTGAGAAGGAAGGGATTGAAACCTCCTTTCAACAGAAACAACCATAATAAAAATCAGCAAGATCAGTGTGCTAAAGATGAATCCAAGAAAGAAGATTCCTTGGGGAAAAGAGGAAGACCACCAATCCAATGTTGGGAGTACAAAGAAAATCACCTATACAAGTATTTCCCTCACAGAGGAGATAAAGCGAAGACCATGCACAAAATCGAGGCTACAACAATAGAGGACATGGGAAGAATATATGCATCCTTAGAGGATCGACAAGTAGAGTATCAATCCAATATGATCGAAGTGGAAGGTAAGATAATTAATCATCTTGTTGTTATTTTAATTGATTTAGGAGCAAGCCATTATTACATTGATCCTAAAATAGTGGATAGATTAAATTTGAAGAAAAGTAAGCTTGAGAAATCAAGTTTGGTTCATCTAGCCACTGGAACCAAAAGAAAGATCAATGAGTTTGTTAGAATTTGTTCAATAAATCTGAATGGAGTGAGTACTAATGTTGATATGAATATCATCCCATTAGGATCTTACAACATCCTAATTGGAATGGATTGGTTGGACTAGCACCATTTTGTCCTAGATTTTCATAACAAGATATTTACATATCTTGATGAAGAATGAAAACAAAGAACTATGAAAGAAATTCCAAGATCCATTTCCATAAGGGAGATTTCAGCCTTACAACTGAAGAGATGTTTCAAGAAAGGATGTCAATTGTATGCAGCTCAAGTGGAGGAGCCAGAAAATACAAAAGGGCCAAACCTTGAATATTTTTTGGTATTGCAAGAGTTCAAAGATGTATTCCAAGAAATACCAAGATTGCCACCAAAGAGGGAAATATATTTCTCTATTGATTTATTACCAAGAGATGCCCCAACATCAAAAACACTTTACAGAATGAGTACAACTAAATTGAAAGAATTAGAAATGTAGTTGGAAGAATTGTTGAAGGAAGGGTACATACATCCAAGTGTTTTACCTTGGGGAGCACCAATACTCTTTGTCAAAAAGAAGGATGGAACATTGAGGTTGTGTATAGACTTTAGACAGTTGGATAAAACCACGGTGAAGAATTAAAACCCTATACCCAGAATTGCTAACCTCTTTGATCAACTAAGAGGGGAAAACATATTTTCAAAGAAAGACTTGAGGTCAAGCTACCATCAGGTAAGAATCAAGGAAGAAGACATCAATAATACATCCTTGAGAACCAGGTATGACCAATATGAATTTCTAGTGGTGCCATTTGGACCGACCAATGAACCAACTATCTTTATGTGCTTAATGAATAAAAAAATCATAAATTATTTGGATCAGTTTGTCATTGTGTTCTTGGATGACATACTTATTTATTCTAAGTCCAAGGAAGAGCATAAGCATCACTTGAGGTTGGTGTTGCAAGTGTTGAGGGAAAATTAGTTGTATGCCAAGTTTAGTAAGTGTTTTTTTTACCAAGAACAAATCTATTATTTGGGTCACATCATTTCAGAAGAAGGTATAGCAGTAGACCCAGATAAGATTGAAGACATTAGAGGATCGATAACACCAAGAAATGTTTCAGAAATAATATATTTTATGGGATTAACCGGATACTACCAAAGGTTTATAGTAGGGTTCTTAAAGATTTCTCATCCCATCACTTCTTTACAAAGGAATGGAATCAAATTTGAATGGACAACAAAGTGTGAAGAGAATTTTAATTTGTTAAAATGATTACTTACTATTTCTTTTGTTTTAAATATTGTTGACCTAAATGAGAATTTTGTGGTATGTACAGATGCATGTAAGGAAGGACTTGGTGGAGTCCTCACTCAAAATGGACATGTCATTGGATATGAGTAGAGAAATATTAAAGAACATGAGGAATTATGCCACACATTATTTGGAGCTTGTTGTCATAGTTCATGCATTGAAAATGTGCAGGCATTATCTCATGGGAAAGATATTTGAATTAAGGATAGACCATAGTGGTTTGAAATATATTTTTGAACATCCAACTTTGAATGCCAGAAAAACAAGATGGCTGGAATTTTTAAGTGAATACGATTTTAACATCAAGCATATCAAGGGGAAATAAAATAAAGTTGTGGATGCACTCGTTAGAAAAGTACATCTCATGCATGTTGTAGTTGTTAGTATGCATCAGTCAAATTTAAAGAGTAGGATTTTAGATGTTACAGATTAGCATTACCTACAACGAAAAGAAACTTTACAACAAGGAAAATGTACAACACAAAAATTAAAGAGTATGATATTAAGGAAGATGGATTACTTATGCATAAGAATAGAATTTATGTTCCTAGTTCCGGAGAACTTAGGAATTTGGTGTTAAAATAAATGCATAATGTTCCATATGCTGGGCATCTCGGTTACCAAAAAATAACTACAGCAGCAAGAATCCAATTCTTTTGGCCTAGACTGAAGAAAGATGTTGTTAATTACATATCCATATGTATGGAATGTCATAGAATGAAGGCTAAGCATAGACACCCAACGAGTTTGCTACAACCATTGCCAATTCCAGAAAAGAAATGGGAAATGATAACCATTGATTTTATAACTAAATTGCCTATGACAATAAGGCAACATGATTCAATAATGGTAGTGGTTGATAAATTGACAAATGCTGCTCATTTTGTTCCTCTAAAAATGACTCATACATCAACTAATATTGCAAAAAATTTACATGAAGGAAATTGGTAGGTTGCATGGGATACCTAAGGCAATTGTTTCAGACAGAGACACAAAGTTTACTTCAAATTTCTGGAGAGGATTATTTAAAGGATTTGGTACAAATATGAACTTTAGCACAACATACCATCCAGAATCAGATGGGCAAACAGAGAGAATCAACCAAGTGATCGAGAACATGCTGAGAAGGTATGTTATGGATAAGCCATCTAAGTGGGAAGACTACTTACATTTGGTTGAGTTTTCCTATAATAATGGGTATCAATATTCATTGAAGATGAGCCCATTTGAGGCTTTGTATGGTAGAAAATGCAATACTCTAGTGAGTTGGGATAACCCAGCATACAATGTAGTACTTGGGCTATGGTTAGAATTAAGCAGAATTTGAAGGCAACACAAGTTAGAAAAAAACATTATGCAGATAAGAACGAGATATCTAGAAAATTTAAAGTGGGAGAGCATGTGCTTTTGAAATTGAATCCCAAGAAGAGCTCATTGAACTTGGGTAGTTGTACAAAGCTAGCATCTAGATTATGTGGTCCATTTGAGATATTGGACATAATAGGTCAAGTTGCATACATGCTTGCATTGCCTACTTCCATGAATGTAAATAATGTATTTCATGTCTCTTTGCTAAAAATGTATGT
The DNA here is from genome assembly GCA_000966675.3 of Picea glauca. Classification (NCBI taxonomy): domain Eukaryota; kingdom Viridiplantae; phylum Streptophyta; class Pinopsida; order Pinales; family Pinaceae; genus Picea; species Picea glauca. Next base: position 875,006 of record JZKD02S0083444.1, read on the forward strand.
ACATGATGCTAACCATGTTATTGATTGGAATTTGATTCAGGTGGAACCAGAAGGAGACTTTCAAGTCCAACTGGTGCACATATTGGATAGAAAAGTAAAAATGCTCATGAATCGAGTTATAAAGCTGGTAAAATTTCAGTGGATCTACTACGGTCCTAAAGATGCTACTTGGGAGCATGAAGATTTTATGTGGGCAGAGTACTCGTGTCTATTTGAATAATTTTGAAATTTTGATTTATGTTTTGTATATGCACTGGGGACAGTGCTAAAATAAGGGGGAGGGGAATGTAATACCCCGGTTTTGAGTCCCCGTAGTAATAAGTATTTTGTTATTTTATGAAAGGCTAGAGTGCCCAAACAATTAAAAGTGGTCAGAGTGCCTAGGAAAATGTAATGTTGTGATCATTATTAATAATAAAATGCATTGATGGATTCCAGACGGATAAGGACAAGAGTTATAGGGGGTTATGATTCCACGAGAGAGGTGGCTTAAGAGGCTAAGTCTTTTTATTATATATTTTTTTACCCATAATTACTTTAATGGAGAGAAGTGGTTACATAAGCTTCTTGGGGAAGGCCATGTGGTTCTTGATTTCCAAGTAAATATATAAACTGATCTTGTGGGTTGTTTGGGGGTTCTTCTCCATTCACTCTTTCACTCTTTCATTCATTGTTGCTCATTTATCAGCCATCATTCATTATTTTTCTTGATTGGGACATGGGGGTGAATTGTTGAGGAAGAAGCCATTGTTTCTTGGTTGTAGTAATGATCGTTGTATTCCAGCCAGGAATTTGTGCCTGCATGCCCGAGATGCATTGACATGTACTAAATTTTATTCACAGCTACGAGTCATGAGAGTCCTAGCATGGATATTCTTGACCAGATGAACTGGAGCCTTGAAAGGAGGTGGACAACCTGAGGGACTACATGGCAGAGAAGGGGGTCCATTCTCTTGGGTTGTGCAGGTTGGAGAGAAGAGATATGGTGTACTTTGGATTGTTATGTGTTGAGAAACCTATGGGAGCTTGAGAAGCTAAGTGAAACCTTGGAACCGTCCTTGTGGATTCATAGCCTTGGCTCGGGGGTGACATTGTTGTTGAGACTTGGAACAATAATGTCTCTGATTGGGTGGCACATCCTTGGTCTTCAAATAGTTTGTGAATCATTTTGTTAAAGATAAGTGCTCTCTGTCATGTGTTTCTATGCTTGTATATTTTTATTTTCGTTATGTATTAATTAATATCTCTGATATGTGTATCTATAAGATGTCTGCTTGATTTTTATGACTATGCAGGGCATGTTTAAACAGTGTTTTGTGTTGTAGCATAAATCTTGATTATTGCATGTGATGTTATGGTGTTCTTTCATGTTTCTTTATTAATTAAATGCTATCAGATTTCGAAATCAGTTTAGAAGTAAGTTTTTGGAGTAGCATTCCCGCACTGTGGGTGGTTGGGTATGTTGCACTAATAAACACACATATTTAGCATTGAAAAAAAGAAATATAGATGGAGATTCAATACACATATTTAACATTGTTAAAAATAAATATAGATGGAGATTCAAAGTCAATATTTTTTATTTTTTTTATGTTAACAGTATCACACATTATATGGCTAAGAGAAACTTAGTTTGGATATAAATACATAGTGTTTGTATGAACATTGTTTTACAGCAGGTGTTATATCAATCTCTCCACTAAAATTATAATATCCCTTTTCCATACCAGGTGAACTGGACTCCTGACTCCAAACTTTCACCACCATTTTGTCCAGACTATGGAGCAACTTGTCGTTGAAAAAGTAGTCCAATCTAGAATTTTGGAGATTATGGGTGTGAATTGTTTAACCCGCCACAATACGAGACAAGTAGAAATTCCATTCTAATTATAGTTGACAATCAAATAAATATGGAAAATAAAAAAGAACATTTTGTCTAAATTTGTGTCTCAATAATAAACCCAATGTTATCCCCTTTGTGTGCTACTGCCTTGATTGGAAGCCAACATTACAAACAAGTCTATTACAAAATGGCATGCTCTAGCCTTATACAATTTTAACCATTTTAGCTTATGATATATTTGAGAAGTCCCAAACATGCACAATTGCATACACAAGCATTTGGCATTTTGTAGAGATGGTTGGCCTTTCCCAAGTTTCTCATAATAATTGAGAAACATGAGTCTTGGAATCGTTGCTTCGATTTGACAGATTCCAAGTAAACCAATAGAGGAACATTAATGCATGATAGTGATCTCATGACCTTGCTTGAGAAAATTGATAATATGGATGATAATTCCACTGTCACTTTACACGAAAAATAAGCCACTTTGCATGAAGAACACTTGTCTAAGCATATCACTCGTCTCAACATATTTAAAGACAATGATAAATTATGAGTCCTCCTATTTGTTAAACATAGAGGAAGAGGAAGGGACTAGCCACTTTGTGGCTTATCCTTGTTAAATGTCATCCCATCCTCAACATAATTTCTAAAAGGTAAATCCAATTTTTTATATATATAAAGTGCATGGCTTAATGTTAATGTAAACGGTTCAACCTTAGAAGGATTAAAAAACCATATATATGGGTGAGTTAATGGATATTGGATATGACTAGAGTGCATATAATGGTGGAGATTGGCATGCAAACAAGGTTGTGTGGCAGCGTAGTCCCTGCCAACGAGGTTAGAAAGCAAATTGTGGAAAATGGGGCCGAATTGTAAATGGCAAAAGTGTTCGGTGAAAAATGTATATCACGGAAATGTTGTGTGCAACATGTCTATCACGGAACACGGGCAAAAGTAAATGACAGTTGGCATGTAGAGCACCATTTACTTTATGAAAGTATATAACAAACATAAAAACTTTGAAAGTATATAACAAACAACAAATTTGTTGACAGTGGAAGAATAAATTTGGAAATTTAAATGCATTTTCCATATGGAGTGGTGAAAGATAAAAATGTATGAAGACATAAAATTAAAAGGAGATAAGAAAACATTGTTATTTAAAATATGTAAAAAAATAAAAGTTTGTTACATGCTACTGGAAATTTTGAAATGTGTATGAAGGAAATGTTGTGTGCAAAATGTATATCACGGAACATGGGGCATAAGAATTCATTTGTGAACATGAGGTATTTTATTTTGAAATATATAGAAAAAAAAATTTGTTACATATAAAAAATTAAATGCATTTTTCATACAGACTGGTGAAAGATAAGAATGTATGAAGAGATAAATTTAAAAGCAGATAAGAAAACATTTTTATTTGAAATATGTCAAAAAATAAAAGTTTGTTACATACTACTGAAAATTTTGAAATATACAAAAAAATTAAAGTATGTTACATATAAATTAGAATTTCAATTTGTTTGTCATGTAGACTGGGATTGGGGCTCTCGCGAACCATTAGAGAAATATGTACAAAAAACAGGATTGTAGAAAGAAGATAGAGTGCAATACCTGCAAAAAAAATAAATGGAAAGGTATAAGTGTTTGCCTACACATATCTATTTAAGAAAGTGGAATAACTGGGTTGATACACAAATCAGGATGCAATCAGTAGACTTATAGTGAGGGTACATATGAGGGATTTGGTTATTTTCTTGTGGCTGTTGTTTCATTGATGTCGTCGACAGTTGCGGTTTCAATGATGTCGTTGACAACTGCTAGAATCCTGGCAACTGCCTACTGCCTTTCATCTGCGGCCTGCTTCAATTGTCTTTCGAGCCATTCTTCAATGTAGCTTCTCATTGGGGCGATGTTGATCTCATTCCAGATTTTTATGTTGAAAATATCGTTTTCTAATTCCTGGAAATCGATAGAAAGATTATAGAGAGCCTAATGAATTTCCTCATTCTGTACTGAATATTTGACTAGCCAGTCGTGGACGTGAGCTTGATCAAATTGAAGGATGTTGTAAAACTTTTCCATAGAAAAGGTCTTAAACATAGCAACCTGTTTATCGAACTCTTGCTTGGTTAAGGGCAAGGAGTTTGCGATTAAGTCGGGGTCTTGGAAGTCGTTGGTTTTCCCAGCTAAGTCTATATTTGACAACCTTGTGAATAATTTATCTTTCTTGGATATGGCTTGTTCACATGACTGAACAATGAGATGCAAGTTCTTCACTTTTTATTTCCAACATGCATTCAATTGAACGACCCAGTTTTTGGATGGAAGATCTTGTTCTCTTCTTTATGTTTCTGTCATATTGTTGAAAATGGTGCCAAAAGGAAGGACCATTTTTAAAAATAAATTTTCTTCATCTTTTAACTTGGCCTGCAAATGTTCGAGCAAACTATGTGCCCTAGTTCCAAGGGAAGTGATGCTTTGTGATCTTTTCCATGCCTCGGTAACCAATTCCATTCTTTTTTTGATATTATTCTCCACATATCCTCTACAGGATGTGAGCAGGGTGGAGGATGCTTTTACGTTGGGTGCAAAGGTGGTAGGCATGGCTATTGCCAAAGGATTGACAACCAATGGCATAGGAATGAAAACGTCTTCCAATTCCTTGACCCGGTCCTTCAGTCTGACATTTTTTGTCTCAATGCCTCCAATGGAATCATGAAGTGTGTCTCCGCTCATGGTGTGAAGTTGACAGGTTTGGGACAGCCGCATGTTGGCAAGGTCAACCTCTGAACGAGATTTTCCTTTCTTATTTTTAACATCTTTTTTCTCAATTATCAATTTTTTTGACTAGCTATCAAAGACAACACTCTGGAACATGAAGGATTCATATTCGTCAAAATTCTAGGTAACGGATATGTCCATTGGAAGACTATGGTGGATGGCGTCTTCGGGGTGATCAAGGAAACAGAGCATGTTATCTAGATCAGTGTCAAGTTCCATGTTCTCACTTTGAATTTTCGGCTCTTTTGCCTACCCCACATTTTTTTTCTCTTCTTCTCTACTGGAAGCTTGTGAGAACTATTAGTTTTAGAGTGAGGAGGGTCGTTATCTGCTCCTTCGTTTGAAGAACTCTGAGTTTCTTTATTGTTGTGGTGGGTTGTTGGAGCGATGCTCCAGGATGTCGTACTTTTTGGAGTGTTATTTGTTGATTGAACACTCTTGTCATCAGGGCCTTTCCCCTTTTGCGTGTACAATTTACTACAGCTTTTCATTGTGTCTACATCGCAAACATCAGAGGCAGGACCGTTGCCACCACTGTCTCTATTTTCAGGAAGGTGTTTTTTTTTAAAACAATCGTTGAGGCCAAGTGTTTGTAAATGTTCTCGAAAAATATTATAGGGGTCGAACCCTGTTATGATTTCAACATATCTCAGGTTGGGGATTCTAGAATGTGCTACGAATTCGTCAATTTTGTTGATGTTTTTCAACACAAACTCCCCTACTTTCCAAGGGAGAGGAATGAATTGTTTTTTTTTCTTCCTTTGCAACAGATGGAACCAGTAGTTGTATTGTCGCGCTACTTCTGCAACAAACATTATGTCTATAATGTGACATGGAATGAGAGCAGGTTTTTCTGTGGAGCCAAAAATTCTTATGACATTGTAATTATCCAAATGTTCAATTGTTCCCTTCTTGTCCAAAAAACTGGTTGCATGTTCAGATATGCAGGGAGCATCTTCTCCTAACAACAAAACTTTGAAAACAGAGACGAATCCATTAAAAACATCATAAAACAGTGGGAATCCTTATGCTTCCACAAGGCCTGGTACCAGAATGTTACCGGGTGGAATTCGCAGTTGACATTCTTGGACATAGACAATTATGGAAACCGACAGGAATGCGCTATTGCAAAAGCTAAATAGGATGACATATAAAATTTCTTTTCTCTTTTGAAGCTTGACAATTGGGAACAGATTTCATGGGAAGTTAACCTACCCCAATAAAAAATGGCTTGTTCGTTGACTGTGAAATACAAAATATAAAGAGCCATCCAAGAAACAGTTTTTGTGGACTCATGTCTCATTATTCTTGTAAAGAGCCAGGCAATTTCCTGAAATGGATTTCTAAATGAACTAACCTGGAAGCTTGTAATATCTTCAGGAACTAGAAGAGGGTTTTCCAAAAAATGAGGCAAGAGGTCCAACCTGTTATTATGCTTTGCTAGGAACTATTTGCAATCTTCTCCTTTTAATGCCAATGTTGGCTCCGGAAATCTTAGCATCTGGCGGAAGACTTGAGGTGACAAAGAAACAGAAGAGCGGTCCCGCAATGAAATAATTCTTTTGTCTGAAACAAATTTATCGGCGCACCAAGAGACCAGGTCCTTAAAGTCAAAAACCTCAGGGACACATCCTGCACGAGAAATCCCAGAGGTCCAAATTACTTGGTTCTCTGTAGCAAAGGTTGAGTAATAAGAATATGCCCTACACCACTGGAAGTTCTAGTCCTCGCGCCCAAAGATGTTCATTGTATCTCCATAGAACTGTTGTCGAGATGATACCATAGGTTTATGGGAATGTTGTTTTATTGCAGATGATGGTTTAAATGAACATTTAGAGCCGATAATGTAACTTTCCACTAAATCTTGGTTACATGTTTATGAATGGGAAAGCTCCTCGAGCCTTTCACTGATTAATGACAATCTGTATGGGTGGTGCATGATGAAATGTTAGCAGTAAAGCTTATTTATTGCATATTTAGATATGTGAAGGTGGTGGGTACGACGAAGAGAAATTAAGGATTGGAGGTTTCGTGAACGTGTGGAGGCCACAATGTGCGAACGACATTTCATGGTTTTGAAATCAACACTCAAAAGGGATAATATAACCCTCCACAAATCTTGGTTTAATGCACATCAATAAGAGATCTCCTCGAGCCTTTTACCCATAAATGACAATCTATACAATTCCTGCATGATGACCTGTTAGAATTAAATGTCAGTAATTGCATATTTAGAAACAAGATATGTATATTTATATAAAAAAATATTTTTTTTCTTTTATTATAGACAAGTGTGAAGGTGACGGAGACGATGGAGAGCAAGGAAAGAATGGCAAGCTCTGAAAAGCAGTTAGACAGTATTCAAAAAAGGGTTACGGGGATACTCGGGACATGCGAGTGTTCCACGGTCAAATTTTAGGTATCGAAAAATTTGACTGCAAAATGTTTAAAATGGGAGAGATCATGATGGGGCAATTTAGCGGCCGGTTTGTATATTTGCGGAATTCTGGTAAAGTGGATAAATATGGAATAGGGAAATTTCTAACTGCATGGCTAGAAATAAGATATTATATATAATTCGTAATTGCTGATAGACAAGCTTCAAAATGGGGTGACAATAGTTCCACAAAAGACGGAGGACTCGACGGTTAAATTGTGTTTCTCAGAAGTTTTTAGTGCAAAATGTATACCACGGAAGAGGGCATGATAGGTGGACCATAATACGGAAGAGGGTATGATCCAAGTCCGGTTGTAAATTTTTATATCGCGGAAGTGATGGCACTATTTACAGGCCATGGAACAACAAAAGTCCAATCTAGAGCCCGCCTACCAGGAATTCACGGTCGGAGAAGTGTCTAGGTATGGAATGGGAAAGCGGTTGGTCGGTGTCACGATAAAAGAGCACAAGTGCAAGTGTGAACTTGCAAGACCGCCCATGTGTGCAGCCATACATTTTCGAAAAAATGAATAAGTGAAAAAAAAGATAAAGTTCAGGGAAAAGAGAAACTGATATTTGGCCAAGTATAGAATATGGAAAACAAGGAACAATATATTCACATCTGTAATAGATATACCATTTTCATGGGAAGATATATACTTGGAAAGAATTGTGAAGTTGGCAGGAACAGAAAACAATGACCAGGAATACGATCCATGAGTTTACTTGGTTCTTGCTTGTATGCTTTGTCTGTCAATTTGTATATCGCGCAACTCCGAGGCATTTTATTAGCTAGCCAACCCGCAAGTCCGGCTGTCAATTTGTATAGTGCAGAATTGTGGGTGTTGTTTGTAGGACACGGAACTATAGAGGAAATGTTTTGCCCTTTAATATAGCTTCTGTGGTGCAAATGTGGTATGGCTCATTTTAGCACTTTTCCATCTGTAAACAAAGGAAATCTTGAGCCTGCTAGCCCTAGAGCCTGTCTGTCAATTTGTATATCACATAGCTCCGAATGTTGTTAGGAGGTCATGAAAAAGTAGAAGTACAATGCTCACCCAGCCAACGCGTAAGTCCGCCTGTCAATTTGTATATGGCGGAACTCTGGGTGCTAGTTGTAGGATAGGGAACAACAAGCCCTTAAAATTCAAATAGTTCGCAAGTCCAATTGTCAATTTGCATATCGTGGAACTCTAGGTGCTATTTGTAGGACACAGAACAACATAAGCCCAATTTTCATCCCGCCAGCCCAAGAACCCGCGATCAAAAAACTGGCTAAGTATGGAATGAGGGCTTCGTGCATTCTCTATAAAATCCCATCGCCATACTTTATAAAAGTACATATTTCGTATGTATAAAAGTAAATATCCAGCTACCTATAATTTGATAAATTTCTATTTCTATTGTGTCCAGGAGCCCTTGTTTAAAAAAAAACTAATTTGGGAATGCTAATTTTTTTGTGTTTTTGTCCATGAAACTATGTAACAGACATTACTACTATTTTTTTGTATTTTTGTCCACGAACGTATGTAAAACATATGTAAAGAAAACTACTTCAAGAATGCTAATTTTTTTGTGTCCAAGAACCTTTTAAATGTTAATCATTTTTGATAAATTTTGGGAAAAACTAATTCGGGAATACTATATTCAACATGGAAACCACATGAACTTCAACTTCCTACCAATTGTTGAAAAACCATCATTTTCTACCAATTGTCAGCAAATGCAATGTTGAAGATTAGATTTTATTGCAACCTGTGCATGTAAGTATGTTCTTCATACATTATTCCATGGTTGTAACATATTAACTTAACTATTAAACTTCATTTTCTACTAATTGCCAGCAAATGCTTTGTTCAAGATTAGATTTTATTGGAACGTGTGGTTGTAACTGTGTTCTTCATACATTCTTCCATGACTGCAACATATTAACTTAAGTATTAAACTTCTTTCATTATGGGTTGCTATCATTAAAACTTAATAATTGCATGTCTAGAAACAAGAATAACGATTTTGCTGCAGGATTGTACATTGGTATTACTATGTTCTATCTGCATTACGAATAGAATTGAACGTTGGTTTGAAACTGTGTAATCCATTTTTTGTTTGCATAAAAGGCAAACAATACATTGTCATATAATTGTCACAGTACATTGTCATATAATTTTTATATGTTCCATCTTAGAAAAAATAACCTAAGTAAACACAATATCGAAGCAGTATGAGAGCACCAAACCATGCCAATGAGAACCGGCGTTAAATCCAGAAAAGAAGCAGCAATGAAGAGTCCAAGGCAATTTTTTTTAATAGCAAATCTATTTAAAAAAATAAGAAAAACATTGGGTATTGTACATCTATCCTTAGAAATTGGACCCAGTTCTTCGGGCCAGAACATTGAATGTATTTTCCACAAACACGGGCAGGGGATCCGCAGTATGCAAGATCCTCGCAATTTTCTCCTCGATGAATCATCATGTGCTGAAATTGATAGTTTTCAGAATCTTCCCGTGAGGAAGAAGACGAAAAACGTTGTAGGGAAAATGGAATAGCCCTTAACTGAAACCGACTCTGCATAGTCGAAAAAAAATCAGGAGCAGAGGTTGCACGTGCAATTTCAGAGGCCCAAATTAGTCCATTGTGGGTGGAAGGAGATGACTAGTAGAAAAATGCCTTGCAACAGTGAGAGTTTTGGGCCTGGTTGCCCAAAATGTTATTTGTATATCCATAGAACAAGACACTAGGCTCGCAAGTGAATAACTTTTTGCCTCGAAATATATCTCTAGGAGCATCAACATATCACTACTTTACAGTGAAACTCTTCTGCCCAGAATGAACTAATTTGGAGCTCTAGAATTCCTACTTTCGCGCTGCAAAGCGGCTATTGCATTTAGCGTCGATTTATTTTCTGAAACTCCTTTTGGTGTTTTCGGGACCGCCATCACTGAGCCGGGAAGTTTCATCTATTATGGTTGATTTCAATTTGGGCATAGGATTTGGAAGATTCTTTACATTGCCATCATCCATTGTCGTATCATCGCCCATCAGATCATCTTCTTCCGGCTCGAAATTCATGACATCAACCTCTGCACCAGGAATGGATGCAACTGGGTTGGCTCTCTGAGTAGGTAGGGTTGCTTCAGAATTCTTTGGTTTGAAATGTATCTCTCAGTGTACCAAGGGACCATCTCCTTTCTTTCTCCTGGGCAGAGGGAGATGAGTAGTAAGAATATGCCCTAGAATAGTGGAACCTCTAGCCATTATGCCCCAATGTGTTTATTGTATCTAAACAGAACTGTTGCCACAACTTAAAAAGAATTTATGTTTTCTCGAGATGATGTTTGAAATGAAAATCGGGGAGGGATAATATAACCCTCCACAAATTATGGTTTAATGTGTATCAATGGAATATCTCCTCGAGCCTTTCGTTGATCAATGACAATCTCTAGGGTTCGTGCGAAATGAGTTGTCACAATCACAACTCACTAATTGCATAATTAGAAAAAAGTGTGAAGGTTGTGGTGACGACGAAGAGAGATTAAGAATTAGAAATTTCTTAAAATCACCAACCCACCGACGCACAAAAAACAAATTGCATTGTGTTTAAAATGAATACTTGGAAAGGATAACATACTTGTGCGCAAATCTTAGTTTAATTCGTAGTAATGAAAAATCTTGTTCGGACTTCCGGAAATTAATGACAATCTTAACGATTCCTGTAGGATGAAGTACTAGCATTAAAGCTTATTTATTGCATAGGTGGAAACAAGTAGGAAGGTAGCGGTGATGATGAATTGCGACGAAGCATTGTACATTTTGTGCATTGGCCAACCCGCGAAACCGATTCCAAGAAATACCTAAGTATGGAAAGCGCTCGGGCGGGTTACAAAAGAAAAAAGGTAGAAGATATACCCAGGAGACGTGAAGGGCCAATGGTCATATTGCACCTGAGTGATAGATATCAATCGTCAATTTGTATTTCGTGAAATTTAGGCTGATGTTTCTGCGTAGGGGAACAGCGGAAGCGCAATGGCGAGAGGGAAATTTGTATATTGTTGAACCTCGGGTTCTGTATATAAATCCAGGTCCTATTTTCAGGAAGTGGAACAATGGAAACGCAATGTTAAACCCGCCTATGTAGAAACCCGCGTTTCAAAAAGGAAAAGCAGAGAAAAAAGAGAAACTAGAAATTTTCGGAAAAACGAGTAATACACAGTAAATATGTACTATAACGTATGAACATGAGATGTTATAGAGCATGTACAGAACCCGCATTCCATACTTAGCCACTTTTTGTATCGCGGGTTTTTGGACGGCGGGCTCTAAGTTAGGCATCCATTGTTCTGTGGCCTACAAATAAAATTCAGAATTCCGCGATATACAAATTGGCGAGCGGACCTGCGGGGTGGCTTACTCAAAATTGCACTCCATTTGTTTCGTTTCATATAAACAGTATTTGGAGTTCCGCGATATACAAATTGACAAACGAACTCCAGGGCTGGTGGCCTTGAGACTGTGATTGTTTACGGATGGTAATCCCAATTAACTATTGAAGCAGTCGGTCGATCAGGATGGAGATATAAAGTAAGTCAGATTTGAATACATGAATCTGCCAACTTCCTTACCAAGAAATTTTCCGAAAAAAATGAACAATACATAAAATCTACTTTTAGAAAGTACGGACAACAGATTTTATAGAGCATGTATTGTTCCAGCATTCCATACTTAAACCAATCTTTGGATTTCCGGTACTCGGGCTGGTGGGCTCAAAACTGGGCCTCTATTGTTCTGTTAGCTACAAATAGCACCCAAGAGTTCTGCGATATACAAAATTGACAGGCGAACTTGCGGTCTGGCTCGGTCAACATTGCATTTCTATTGTTTTGTGTCCTTCAAACAACACTCAGAGTTTTGCCATCTACAAATTCACAGATGGACTCCAGGGATGGTGAGCCCAACCTTGCGATTGTTTACGGATGGTGATCCCTATGAACTATGTAACACTACCAAAAAAAAATTATTTACAAAACTAAAGTATTAATATTAAATATTGATATTGTACAATTTAATTACATAAAATTATAAAAGGATATGAAATATCTTATTTGAAAGAAAAACCTGCATATTTGGAAACTTGTGTTCCAAAAATTTTGTATAATATGAAATGGGTTGTTGATATAAAAATGGGTGGAAATCTGAACAGGTGTATCCGTCAAGTTTTGCACCTACAAAATTTGGCAAGAGATGAGTTATACATACCAAATATGTACTTTTATAAAGTATGGGCACGTGATTTTATAGACCATGCACGCAACCCTCATTACATACTTGGTCACTTTTTGGATCGCGGGTTCTCGGGCTCAAAATTGGGCCTTTGTTGTTCTGTGCCCTACAAATAGCACCTAGAGTTCCGTGATATACAAATTGACAATCAGATTTGCGGACTATTTCAATTTTAAGGGCCTCATGTTGATGTAATAGCACAATTGGACTTGGGCTAGTTTATATTTGTTTCTTACAATATCAAATGGAGAAGCGGTTGGTCGGGCTAGTGATCCAAAAGCAATTGAAACCTGGAGTCGTGAATCCACCAACTTGCGCAGGTAGATTTTTTCCGAAAAATGAGTAATACATACTAAGTATGAACTCTTACAAGGTATGTACATGAGGTTTTTATAGAGCTTGTATGGATCCCACATTTCATACTTGGCCACTTTTTCGACTGCGGTTTCTCAGCCTAGTGAGCTCAAAGATGGGCCTCTATTGCTATGTATCCTACAAATAGCACCCAAAATCTCGTGATATACAAATTGACAGCCGAACCTGCAGACTGGGTCACTCAACATTGCAGTTCTATTGTTCCGCATCTTCTAAACACCATTCGCAAGAAATGGGTAATACATACTAAAGATGTACTTCTAAAAACTATGGACATGAGATTTCTTAGAACATGTATGGATCATTCGTTCCATACTTAAGGCACTATTTGGATGGTGGTTTCTCGGGCTGGCGGGTTCAAAATTGGGCCTCTATTGTTCTGTGCCCTACAAATAGCACCCACATTTATGCGATGTACAAGTTGACAAGTTGACTTGTTATCTATTTGAATTTCAAGGGCCTTGTGTTGATGTTGTTAGGACCCTATAACTTATAGGGAAAATCAGTATTCTGACTGATATCTATTTTGGGCATGTTTTGGGCATAACGTAGATGACTCGTGGCACATAGAGAAAATGTGAAGGCATCAGAAAACTCTCAACACTTCTTGATTTCTATCACAATTCAGTCAAGGATGAACAGGATACTGATGTGGAGCCATCAGTGCTAGGTCTTCAGAGTCACTAGGATGTTGCATATGCAGATGATTTAGCAAACTTTCATGAGCATGGCCATGTTGGTGAAATTTGGTTTGGAGTTGAGTTCATGAAGTCTGTTGCTACTTGGACAGTGAGATTATGCTCAACTCTTAAGCAGGGCCATAATATAGATCAAGAAGGTGTCACTAACATAAAGTTAGAGGAGGAAAATTCAGAGGCAACAGCTAAAAAGCTAGCAAGCTGGAGTGTCCTTGATATTAAAAATGGGAATGGACTATTCCTTCAAGCACTTGCAAAGCAAGGATTTCAGACTTGACTGGAACGGATTATAGTGAAGCGGCAGTGGAATTGGCTCAAAATCTCACTGTTCGGGATGGATTTACCAGTATCAACTTCTTGGCAGATGATATATTGGAGTCCAAACTACAGAGGCAGTTTAGACTCATCAATGATAAAGGGACTTTAGATTGGACTTCATCC